>JAQZBX010094727.1:0-11993 GCA_029593785.1 Cabassous unicinctus | reverse complement strand
TTGAAGTATTTAATAAACCACACCATTACTCCAAGTTATTTTACTTTGTACATGTTATCCAAGTTGTTATATACAAGAAATATTAAATTAGAGGATTGAACCCAGGACCTCATATGTGGGAAGCCAGCACTCAACCACTGAGCCACATCGGCTCCCTTAAGTTGGCTTTTTCATTTGTTTTGTTTATTGTTTGTTTTCTTAGGAGGCACCAGGGAACGAAACCCAGGACCTTCCATGTGGGAAGTGGGAGCTCAACTGCTTAAGCCACATCCGCTCCCTAGAGGTAGACTTTCGTGCCAAGCATTTCAAGAGTTCTTTATTGTAAAGAATTAAGGATGCATTAATTTTTCTTTAGGAACGCTTTAGTTGACGGGTAGCTTTCATGCCAATATTCTAGAAATTAAATCAAGTAGTTAAAATCAAGACCCTTTATAGTATAAAAGTCAAAGCACAAGGCAATTAAGTAACATTCCTCTCTTCAAGTATCTCCAATAAATTAAGTGAAAGGAATAAAATATAATTTTAAATCTCTAACCCCTCAATAAATTCTCTCTTCAGGTTGAATATACTTGCTAGTTCCTGTTGAGTGCTTTATTTTAAAAGAAAAAGAGTAAAATAGTAACAAATACTTACCATAGATAAATCTAAATATGATCATAATTTTATCCAACATTTTTTCAAGTTCTTCGTCTGTAGCTTCTTTGTTGCCTGCACGAAGCTTTGAATCTACATACTTAGCTAAAATGGGGGAAAAGTTTATGGTTTAATAATCATGTCTATCCATGAGGTACTGGGCATTATACATATTCAAACAGGAGTGTCATATATTCAGTCTTTCAGTGCTTAAAAGGTATAGATGCATTTTTTTAAAGTCTCTAAATACAGGGAGATAAGTGACTTGTTCAATGCCAAAGAGCTAATAAATATCAGTGCCTTAAGTCAAACCCAGTCTTTTGACTCCAGATCTAATATACTTTCCACTATACTTATGCTTCTTAAAATGGGGTATGGATACCCTGGTGGGGGAATACAGCCCTGTGCCAGAGTAAACAAAGCCAGTGAAAAACATGTGTCCATTTTACACTGATGGTAAACAATCTCAAACATTACTTTTCTATTAAAATAAACCAGATATATTACAAAGGAAAAGGAAAATTTTGTGAGAATTTTAAGGATAAACAGTAGACTTCAAAGACATTTCATCCTAGGAGACTCTAGACCAGGGTTCTTAACCAGGGGTACACGAATCCCCAAGGGGTCCATGGAAAGATTTCAGGGGGTCCGTAAGCTTGAATTGAAAAAAATCAACTCAATTAGATGTCCAACATGATATGCATGTTGCCTTGTACAAATACTACACCACAGTTTAATGTTCTTATTCAAGATAAATAACAACAGTATGCACATTGACATGTCTTTAAAATATAAAATTTAATTTTAACTTTCCTATATTTTTTATGTATTATTTAATGTGTTAAGAAAGAAGCACATATATATAGTATTTTTTTTTTTTATTTTAGTAACTGTATTTCAATATATGTAACTGATTTCCTCTGTAATTTTACTTTATGCATTTAAAAACATTATTCTTGTGGGGACATGTTGTGCAGGTATGATATACTTATTAAATAATACACAGTAGAGTGTGGACTTAGTATGATTTTTATTTTGATGTACTGTGTTCTGAGTGCATTGGATAACTGCCTGCAAAAAGATTTGTAAGGATGGTGGAGATAGTTCTATGATGCTGTGGGAAAACTCGAATTTCTAAATGTTAGCCAAAATGACCATTTGAACAGATATTGAATTGTGTTAGGTTATCAGGTATTGAAATTATGGGAAAGTTGAATAATCCTAAAATTTAATTTAAAGACATGCTGATGTTCAGTGTCATAAAACTATCTGCTGCTACATTCTGAGAAGGGGTCCTTGGTTTTCACCTGACTGGCAAAGGGATACGTGAAACAAAAAAGGTTAAGAACCCCTGCCCCAGACCTTCTCAGGGTACCTCTACTCTGACCTTAAGGGGTATCTAGGTGGGAAAACCTGAGAACAGTAGTATGCCACACTCTTACACTAAATAGGCCCAGACCATGAGGCGTATTTTCCCACTGACTTTTTCTTTTCTCACTGGCAACTGTAATTTCTTGATACCCTTTTTCATGTAGCCCTAAGTGTTGGCCTTTAGAAATAGCACCCTCCCCCAAATCTAAATTGTGCAGGCTTGGAAAATAAATAATCAAGCTTATTATAAATAAAAGCAAATAGAGCCTAATGCACTAACTAAAAAAGCAAAGCATGTTTGACATGTAGGCTTTGAGATGCTCTTTAGTTTGAAGTATTTTAATCCTTATATCTAGGTTCATAGAAACATTTTTCACACTTGATACTACCAATAACCCCAAATATAAGGTGTTAGTATACTACAACCTTGCCAAAATTTAAGATTAACTGAAATTTTATGAATAAAAGAAAAACATTAAAGAACTGGGAAAAGGGACTGGAAAAGTACCTATAAGTTCAGCAGGTTTGTTTGGTCTTTTGTTAATGAATGTTTCAAATGCTTCTTTCATGGCGTTGATAAACTTTTCATTCTTCAGAAAGCAGATATCAATTATATGGTCAACCTTATCTTTAAAATCCAGCAATTCTTGAACCATGGTTTTATCTTTTTCAGGATTAATTACAATAGTGCTGCCAAATGCCTAAAAACAAAAATTAGCATTTTTTACTGTACTTGAATTATCTACCATGAGAATAATTTAAAATCATATTTCACATTGGTATACTTTTTAAAAATTCTTAAAAAATAAAATAAAGTTTTACTGGCAAAACTTAAGGGAGAAATAGGTATCTCTACAATAATAGTTGGAGACTTCAATACACGACTCTCAACATTGGATAGAACATCTGGGCAGAGGATCAATAAAGAAACAGAGTTTGAATAATATGATAAATGGACTAAACCTAATAGACATATACAGAATATTGCACCCCAAAACAGCACGATATGCATTCTTTGCAAGTGCTCATGGATCTTTCTCCAGGATAGACCATATGTTGGGTCACAAAGCTGATCTCAATAAATTCAACAAGATTGAAATTATGCAAAGCACTTTTTTTGGATCATAATGGAATAAAGCTGGAACTCAACAAGAAACAAAAAATGGGAAAATTCACAAATATATGGAGATTAAACAATGCCCTCTTAAATAATCAGTGGGTCAAAAGAAGAAATTTCAAGAGAAATCAATAAATATCTTGAGACAAATGAAAACGAGAACACAACATATCAGAACCTATGGGATGCACCAAAGGCAGTGCTAAGAGGGAAATTCATAGCCCTCATTGCTTACATTAAAAAAGAATGAGCTAAAATCAATGACCTAACTACACAGCTGGAGGAACTAGAAAAAAAAACAGCAAACTATTCCCAAAGCAAGTAGTAGGAATGAAATAACAAAGATCAGAGCAGAAATAAATGAAATTGAGAACAAAAAAAGAATAGAGAGAATAAAACCATAAGTTGGTTCCTTTTTAAGATTAACAAAATAGACAAACCCTTAGCTAGACTGACAAAGGAAAAAGAGAGAAGATACAAAGAAATGACATAAAAAATAAAAACAGGGACATTACTACTGATGCCACAAATATAAAAGAGATAAGAGGATACTATGAACAACTGTATGTCAAAAAACTAGACAATGTAGATGAAATGGAAAAATTCCTAGGAACATACAAACAACCTACACTGACCCTAAGAAATAGAAGACCTCAACAAACCAATAACAAGTAAAGAGGCTGAAACAGTCATCAAACAACTCTGCAAAATGAAAAGCCCAGATTGGATGGTTTCACAGGTGAGTTCTGCCAAGCTCTTTCAAAAAACTGAACAAGCATGAACACTACCAAACTCATTCTATGAAGCCAATATCACCCTAAGACCAAAGCCAGGTAAAGATGTTACAAAAAAAGAAAATTACAGACCCATTTCCCTAATGAATAAAGATGCAAAAATCCTCAACAAAATACTTGCTAACCAATTCCAACAACACATTTAAAGAATTATTCATCATGATCAAGTGGGTTTTATACCAGGCATGCAAGGGTGGTTCACCACAAGAAAATCAATTGGCATAATACATGTTAATAAATCAAAGAAGAAAAATCACATGATCCTATCAAATTGATGCAGAAAAGGCATTTGACAAAATACAGCATCCTTTCTTGATAAAAATACTACAAAAGATAATAATTGAGGGAAATTTTCTCAACATGATAAAGGCCATATATGAAAAACCCACAGCTAGCATTGTACTTAAGGGTGAAAGCCTGAAAGCTTTCCCGTTGAGATCAGGGACAATACAAGGATGCCCACTGTCACCACTGTTGTTCAATATAGTGCTAGAAGTTCTAGCTATCACAATCAGGCAAGAAAAAGAAAAGGCATCCAAATCAGAAAGGAAGAATTAAAACTTTCACTATTTGCAGATGATATGATCCTATACCTAGAAAGTCCTGAAAAATCTACAAGAAAACTGCTAGAGCTAATAAACGATTTCAGTAGAGTGTCAGGATACAGATCAATATGCAAAAATCAGTGGTGCTTCTATACAACAGTAATGCACAATCTGAGGAGAGAGTTAGGAAAAAATTCCACTTATTTAGGAATAAACAACCAAGGATGTAAAGTAATTGTATTCAGAAGACTACAATGCATTGCTAAAAGAAATTTTAAAAGACCTAAATAATTGGAAGAACATTCCATGCTCATGGATTCGAAGACTAAATATTATGAAGATGCCAATTCTACCCAAATTGATATACAGATTCAATGCAATCCTGTTAAAATTTCCACCATTTTTTAAACAAATGGAAAACACAGTTATGAAATTTATTTGGAAAAGTAAGGGGCCCTGAATAGCCAGAAACATCTTAAAAAGTAAAAAGTGAAGTTGGAGGACTTTAAATCATAATACCCAGCTAGAATGGTAAAAATGAAACATGGTACAGGCATAAAGAGACACACAGACCAATGGAACTGAATTGGTGGTTCAGAAACAGATCATCATATCTACGATCAAGTGATTTTTGACAAGCCTGTCAAACCCACCCGGCTGGGTAAGAACAGTCTATTCAACAAATGGTGCTGGGAGAACTAGATATCCATAGCCAAAAGAAAGAAAGAATAGCCCTATTTCACACCTTACACAAAAATTAACTCAAAATGGATCAAAGACCTAAATATAAAAGCTAAAACCATAAAGCTCCTAGAAGAAAATGTAGGAAAACATCTTCAAGACCTGGTGGTAGGTGGTGCATTCTTAAACCTACACCGAAAGCATGAGCAAGGAAAGAAAATGTGGATAAATGGGACCTCCTCAAACTTAAACACTTTTGTGATTCAAGGAACTTTGTCACGAAGGTGAAAAGACAGCCCACTCAATGGGAGAAAATATTTGGAAACCATACATCCGATAAGGGTTTGATTTCCAGTCTATATAAAGCAATCAAACAATAAAAGAGCAAGCAATCCAATTTAAAAATGAGCAAAACACTTAAATAGACATATCTCCAAAAAGAAAATAGAAATGGCCAAAAAGCACATGAAAAAATGTTCCATATCATTAGCTATTAGGTAAATGCAAAAGAAAACAATGAGATATCATCTCACATGGCATAGAACAGCCACTATTTAAAAAACTGAAAACAGTAAGTGCTGGAGAAGATGTGGAGAAATAGAACACTCCTTCACTGTTGGTGGGATTGTAAGATAGTGCAGCCTCTGTGGAAGACAGTTTGGCGGTTCCTCAGGAAGCTAAATATAGAAATGCCATATGATCCAGCAATTCCTCTACAAGGAATATATCCAGCAGAACTGAAAACTGTGACACGAACAGACATCTGCACACCAATGTTCACAGCGGCGTTAGTCACAATTGCCAAAAGATGAAAACAACCCAAGTGTCCATCAACCAATGAATGGATAAACAAAATGTGGTATATACATAGGATGGAATAATATGCTGCAGTAAGAAGAAATGAAATTAGGACACATATAACATGGATGAATCTTGAAGACACTATGCTAAGTGAAATAAGCCAGACACAAAAGGACAAATACTGCATGGTCTCACTAATATGAACTCTGAAGAATAAACACATGGAGTTAAAACCTAGAGTATAGGTGATTAGGAGGTAAGAGGAGGGCTGTGAAGGAGTACTGATGTTTAATGTATGTAAAAGTTTGACTAGGATGTCTTCAGAATCTGTCAATCTCAAAAGATGAACTCAGGCACATTTCTGTTATTCCTACTTCCCATAATAGCTTTTGAGTGTTGTAATCTTTTGTGAGATCAAAGGTGATACTTAGTATGAATGATTTCAAAGATTCTTTGCTTATATGAAAGACCTGGAATTTTTTAAAAATTACTGATTCTAAAAATTTATAATAAAAGTAGTTTGCAAAATGTGAAAATAAATAAATAAATAAATAAAAGTTTGAATTAACTGGACTGTAAATGTGTGGAAATGGATAGTTGATGGTAACATATTACAGTGAGTAGCAGCTGATTTTTTTTTTTAGGTACCAGGGGCCAGGGATTGAAACCGGGACCTTTTATGTGGGAAGCCGGTGCTCAACCACTGAGCCACATCAGCTCCCCTGAGTTGGTTTTTTCATTGGTTTTGCTTGTTGTTTGTTTTTGTTTTTTTTTTTCTAGGAGGTACCAGGAACCAAACCTCCCATGTGGGAAGCAGGCACTCAACCACTTGAGCCACATCTGCTCCCAGCAGCTGGTTTATAAATGGGATTGTGGCTGAAAAGGGTAGTCTAGGGATATAAACACCAACTGAAAGAAAGCTAGAGAATAATCTAGGGACTGAATTAACACAGTGAACCCAGAGGTGGATGAGAACTGTGGTTAACAGTATAAATGCAAGAATGTCCTTCTGTGATAGAACAGATGTAAGTGACTATTGCAGGGTGGTGGGAATGTGGAGAAGCATGGGAAAAATACAATTAATGTAACCTATGAACTATAGTTATCAGCAATACTGTAATATTCTTGCATCAACTGCAAAGATGTACTGTGTTAATAATAGGGGGGTATAGAAAAAATATGCCAAACGTGCACTATGGACCATAGTTAGTGGTAATTGTCTGATGATATTATCTCATAATCTGTAACAAATGTTCCACAACAGTGTGGTATGTTGGTGAAGAGTTGTTGTATGGGAATTCTTACATATGTGCATGATTATTTTCTAAGTTCACAACTACTGTAATAAAAATATATTAAAAAATAAAGTTTCGAAGTGAAGGGAAGAAAAAAACTGACAAAACATCCATACTGATACCATTCATCTATAATCATAAAAATAATAAGGAATGACTACTGGGCATACAATATCACAATATCAGTCTAAGAGTGAAGAAGGAAAGAAATTTTGATTCCACAAAAAGTTCTCTTTTTCCACATTCACTGCTATAGACGATGCAGCTAGAAATCATGTCAGAATGTCAAAAAGACAACTGTTTTATTGCTAATTTGCCACATAGTATCATTCCTAGGTTGACTGCTCTCAAAATGCCATTACTTTTTAAAATAAATTTTGCATCTAACAAGTAAGAAATGTTTGCTGATAAGCACTCTGGCTGCAGATTATAAGCCATGGGGTAGGGGACATAGATAAATTATAAATACCTTGATGTATTCAATCCACTGTTGCAAGAGAACCTGAACTCCACCTCGAACTCTACTGAAGAGCTGATACAGGAGAGATAAATCTTGAATTCTGTTTTCATCAAGGAGATTATTTAAACCTGAATTTTGAAACATTTTGGTATTAAAAAGTAGTGGACAAAAGTGGCAGATATTTTAACGAAATTTAATTATTATTCTGATATTGGACTGAACTATGTCTAATCTACATGTAAGTTGTAATGTAGAGACCCTGCTTTGAAATAAACACAAATAGGCAATCACCTTTACAGGCACTTTACAGGCACTGTTTTATTGCCACTTCACAGATACTGCATTTTTTATGAATTGAAGGTTTGTGGCAACCCTGCTTCAAGCAAGTCTATTGGTGCCATTTTTCCAACAGCATGTGCTCATTCATTTCTCTGGGTCACATTTTAATTAAGGTATGTACATTGTTTGGTTTTTTAGATATAATGCTATTGTACACTTAGACTACAGTACAGTGTAAAACTAACTTCTAGATGCACTGGGAAACAAAATATTTGTGACCTTTTTTGTGATATTCGTCTTATTGAGGTGGTCTGGGACCAAACCTGCAATGTCTTTGAGGTATGCCTGTATAGGTGAAAAATACAGCTTTGATCTCTATAAAAATAAAGAATAACAACTGAGACAGATGTTCTACATTTATAAAAACTGGTTTACAGAAATACACATTATAAATACCTCACATATGCAGTAGCCATATTGTATCTAGCATTGTGTACATAACTATATTTCAGAGTACTGGATACTTAAAGTCATGCATAAATAGTTCAAGTTTAAATTAGGTTCTAATATATTTGATTATCAGAATGAAATAATATTATATAATTGCATAAAAGTTCTAAAATATACTCATTTTGTACAAAAGACAAGATGATTGGAAAGAAAGGAAAGGCTTTTGCATATTTGTGGCACTGTCACAGTAAATCTCAGGGTATACTCTAAGATCAGTCAGAAGTAGCAGAAGTGCTTGGTTTACCTGCTATGAACAAAAACACAATGTAGTGCAGAAAGGAATGCCTTTCTTTTCTGTGATCCTACATATTAAGTCAAGAATTCCCACTGTTTCTTTACTGGTGTGGGTAGACCACTCTCATCTCAGTTCCTGTGTCTTTCAGTTAAGGAAAGAGGCACCTTCCTGAAAGTTTTCTGTGATGAATAGGGAAAAAGGGTTTGTGTCTATCTTCAGAAATGCTGCCACATGTCATCTAAAAAGGGTAAACTTTTAGCAAATATCATACTTATTTGCCACTACCACTTTTAATAAATACTCTCTTATTTACAAATTGCCAATTACCTTTCTGAAGAATTGCTGCTAAGTGTTCACCTAGAAGTTGTTTTTCTACAGTAGCAATTAATGACTTCCTACAAAAAAAAATGTTTAGAATTATTGACATTCAACTTTCCTGGATATTTAAAGCCTCACCCGGGAAAAAAAACCAAACAGCTAATTTCAATATTCCTATCCTATGTATAAATTTATTAGTGCTCAGTTACTCTGCTTTATGTCTGGGAGCAGGGAAAAACTCATATTTCAGAATTTGATATACATCATGATACAAACATTTCCATGGTCTTACTATGGTTGGCTTTTTCAAAGTTTTTCTGCTTTCATTAGGAAGGTTAAGAAGTTGCCTATATGCTACTTACAGGAATCCCTTGGTTGCTACTATTTAGGAAAACACAGAAACAGGACTTTTCTTATGAACACCCACTGAATTTTAATCAGCCTGAAGATTTCAAAGATCACATCAGTCTCTAATATTATATTTAATTATGTCCTAAACACACACATATGTGTTCTCTCTCTTTCTCTCTCTCTCTCTCTCACATACACACATACAGTGGTAGGTTGAATTATATGCCCCAGAAAAAGGCATATTCTTCATCTCAATCCATTCCTGTAGGTGTGAACACATTGTAAATAAGATCTTTGGAAGATGTAATTTTTAGTTAAGGTGTGGCCCAACTGAATGGAGTTGGGCCTTAATCCTACTACTAGAGAAGCTTTATGAAGACAAAGCCAGGATGGAAAGTCAAGAGAACCAGGAAGAAAGAAAAAGACACCACTATGTGCACTACCATGTGATGGGGAAAGGCAAAGACCCAAGGATCTCCAGCAGCCAGCCCCAGAATGTCAGTCTTCACAGAAAAAGCATTACACCTTGCAGATGCCTCAATTTTGGACTCCTCCTAGCCTCAAAACTGTGAGCCAATAAATTCACATTGTTTAAGCCAATCCATTGGATGCTATTTGTTTTAGCTGCAAGGAAACTAAGACACACACAAACACCCAATAATCAAATCCTTGGTTAAATCTAATGAACAAGGGAAAATAACCTGAAGTTTGCATTATTATGAAAACAATTGTTAAAATCTCAAATCATACCTGAAAGTAGTTACTAACATGTCTGGGATGTTGAAAGTGCCTTAAGTGATTGAACAACACAGGTTAGGACTATTAGGCTGAACAAGTAATACTTACTGGGTGGTCTGATCTAAGTAAGTAATAAGTCTGTCTGCTTCTTCTTCTAGACGTTTGTTAACATGATGAAGATACTCAGGAACCTACAAAGATAGTTTTTTTTATATTATTGTTTTCCTCCCCATAAATCATTCAGAAAATTTCAAGTCCAAAAGATCCTGGGAGCAGCCCTGTCAAATGTGACAGGGTTGAATCATTTGTAAAATTATAGGCAGAGTTTATGATCCAGAATGCTGGCCTTTAAGAAGAGAGAAAAGAAAGGGGCACCTAAGTGAGAGAAGAGCATCACAATGTTGGGAAGATAAATGCAAAGGGCAGTTTATAATCTATAAAGTAAGCTCTATTGTGAGAGACAGTGGATTTATTAATCATGATTTTTAAATACCTCTCTTTCTTGCATTAATTTTTGGCCTTCAGCAGCATAGAGCCGGTTAGTTTCTTCTAAAAATCGTTGTTCAAAAGAATCTTGATAAATCTGGGGGAAAGGGGGAACAAAATAAAGGAGTTCATTTATTCAATAAATATCTACTGTCTGCTGTGTTAATAGCACTATGAATTTGGTTTTTAAACAATGAACTGGGGATAGCAATCAGCTCTATAGTGAATGAAGTAGTTAACTTACTTGCAAATCAGAGAGCATGCTTAAAAGGCTTCTGAGTAAACTTCTATCAATTGCTTCACCATTCCTTTCCCTCTCAATCAAGAGAAGAATGCCATCAATTGTCTTATTCTGGACTTTCTGATCACTTATAATATGAGCCCTAAATAACTCCAGTCCCATGTCCCTAAAATAAAAAATATATATACAATCTAAATTTATTAACAAGACAACTTCTGAATAGAATTAACTTCTTACCACATGTTAATTAGGCTCCAGTCTTTGAAGCAGCAATTGTAGAAAGATAAAATCCACATATATAATTATAAATAACATTATTAAAGTACACAGAAAACTCATTTTGTCTGATGGGAACTAAAGCTAAATTCTTGTTGTTTTCCATAATTATTTATTTATTTCATACATATATATTTTACATATGTGTAAAAGTTTTGTTGGATTATTTTCTTTGGTGGATTTCTTCCTTGTTCAATCAAGAGATAAAATTAGTCTAAAATTTAGACAGTGCTAAGACATAAAATGCCCTTTTCACTGTACTAGTAGTGAAGGCTTAATTGATTACTTATCAACTAATTTAAGTACTTAAATATCAGTGAACTCTCTGACAGTTGCTGTAAATAGATGATAGTCATATGGTGGGGGGAGAAAATTCATTATACTATTTGATTTTTTTATTTATACATCAACTTTTCCATAATAATCTTAAAATGAATGAACTCTTGATGATCAGCAGGTAAATGATTCACACTCACATTCCAGAGCAAACATTTTAATCCCCTCAGCTGACAAAAAACTTCTTCATAAATTAATATATTCTCAGGGAATATTAGCTATTTTCAATATTAGCAAAGCCAAAACATAATTAAGGAAAAACTGCTATAAATAAAAGCCTAGAAGCTAAATGTGAATTTTAGGGGAATATTCACAGTATTGCTTTCTCTAATGGAAGACCATTAGTGTAATTAAGATTTGACTGTGATTTATAACAATCTTTTCATAAATTTTTTCTGGCATCCTTACCAAATTGAGGGTAGCATTGAATTCTGAAGAACGTAAGTTCTATCCAGGAACAAAAAAATGCTCCTGATCATGATCTGCCAAAGAAAAAAATATATATATCAAAAATTTTTATATCTTG
>JAQZBX010094726.1:0-11998 GCA_029593785.1 Cabassous unicinctus | reverse complement strand
TAAAAATCTTCTCACAGCCATCTATTACACCTTGGTGCCCACTGCAGCATATAGGGCTTTGCATTTTTACCAAAATCCTTCCAGGTCTTTCACCTTTTATTCACAGTAGTATTTCATTCATTTTTTAAATCATTACACAGCAAGTCTTGAGAAATAACTTTTTGTGAACTTGTGACTGACAAATCTTGTATGCTAAGACTTCTCTCCTGGAAACTATAAGAATAATCTGTTCTATGGACTGATGGGCCACCTTCATATCAATATATCCCTTACCTCATTTCTATAAATATGTAACTCTAGCCTTGCTGACAAACATTGTAAATGTTCATTTTGCATACTTACTGTGAAAGTGTAACTTCTCCCCAGCTGAGAAACACTGTGAATGTCTGTTCCTTCATTATCTGTCCTAATCACTGTGCTTTTAATCATACTTCCCCTTCACTTGCCGTCCTTATCAGCTATAGACATGTAGTATTAAAGACCCTCTCACTTTGCAGTAAATGTGGAAATCCAGCCTCAGAAGCACACTTCTCTTTTGATGCCAAAGATAACCTAGGCCATCACCAGTCTCAGATTCTCCAACAGAGAGAATCTCCTCTCCAGGCACTGAGAGGGAGGCCCCACATAAGTCCTCTTTTAAACACTCACTTGTTTTCCAAGCTGGACTGTCTAAGTGTTTCTTTGGTCTGAAAGGCTTCAGATTTTTGCATGTTTATCGTTTATCCTACTTTGTTATATGCTGCATTACTGATTTTAAAATAATAATTGTATTCATTTAGGATCATTTAGGATAATAAAATTTGATTTCATGCTCAGTTCAAGGCCAAATTCTAAGTGTATAAAGCTACCTGCAAAAACCCTTAGTATCTCTACCTATATATTTACCTTTTCTTTCTCTCTCTCTTTTCTTTTCTTTTCTTCTTTCTTTTTCTTTCTTTTTTTCTTTCTTTCTTTCTTTCTTTCCTTTTCTTTCTTTCTTTCTTTCTTTTCTTTCTTTCTTTCTTTCTTTCTTTCTTTCTCTTTCTTTCTTTCTTTTTCTTTCTTTCTTTCTTTTTCTTTCTTTCTATCAATATATGACCTCTATTGTATCTTAGTGTTTGTGTGTTGCTCTCTGTATATGTGGTTATATTTTAGTAATAGATGCATTTTTTTTCTAGCTTATTGTAATACTATACTAATAATCAATTATAATACTGAACAAAACAGTTCATCTACAAAAGATGCTTAAGAAGGTGTTCAAAAAATATGTATGCGTGAGACTTGATACTAGGCAGAAGATATAGACTGAAATGATTTAAAACATGAATATAGAATCCTGGAAAAATCAATCAGAAGACAACTCCTCATATCTGCATGTGGCATCAGGCAATCAGGCATGCACTCCCAATCCAAGAGCACCAGACATTGCCCCAAAGAAAACAGAAATAAAATTAAATACTGAGGATTATTTTCAGGGAATATTTATGATTCTTTCTCCCTTAGAAATTATGAAACTTGCAGATGCTTTCTCAAAACTTTCCCTCAAATCTATTTTGTCATTTTACAGGTTTCAATGTAACATTGTTCCAGTCATGATAGTCTTTTAACATCCCAAATCATGGGAAACCCATAAGCAAAGCATGATCCGTCACTACATAAGAAAATACCTTTTAGGGACACTAAATTAATGATATATATACAAAATAATGAAAAAATAATTTTCATGGAAATGAGGCTATTAAAAGTAACAATTCAATAAATTAAGAATGGCACATGAAAAATATATGAATGAAGAAACAGAAGGAAGAAGAGGGTTCAAAGTGCAAAGACAAAGGAATAATTAAAAACAATAAATTTTTCAGACTATACAAACATGATGTTTGAAAAAAATCAAATGCAGGAGAGGAAATTTTTCTGTAGATAATTTTCAGAACTAAAGGTGCAAAATGGTAACTACATAGAAACTAGAATATAATAGAACCCTAACAAAGAAACTGAAATTAGGATTGCCAAATGGCAAGTATGAGAAAAAAAGAAGTGGGGGATGATTATTAAAAATGAATATGAACTTTATATTGGTAAGAAAGATTTGTATTTTCAACTAAATTAGAAAACAAATTTTAAAATTACATTCTTAATTTTATTCAGGTGTATATAAATCAAATATGAGGAAGAAAAATCAGAAATGTCAGGTACTATATTCCTGAATTTCCACTTGTCTTGCCTTAGGACACTACATTAATGAACTAACTATGAGAGATACACATTCAAAAAACAACTGATGTAAGGAAATGGCATGAGATGCAAACAAATCATATTCAACAAGCTGTGGAAGTTTGAGATTGCTTTATGAATTAAAAAAAAGGAATTTTTGTTTTTTGTTTTTTAAAAAAGTATTTTTTAATTATTTTAGAGATACTTACATTATACAAATGTTAAACAAAAAATACAGGGATTCCATATGCCCCGCCCCCCACACCTCCCATTTCCTCCCACATAAACAACATCCTTCATAAGTATGGCACATTCATTGCAATTGATAAATGCATCCTGAGGTATTGCCATTGAGCATCGACCATAGCTCACATTGTAGTTTACACTCTCTCCCATACAATTCTGCAGGCTATAGGAAGATATATAATGGCATATATCTCTCATTGCAATGCCATTCAGGATGATTGATTTCCATGTCCCAAAAAAACCCTGCATTACACCTGTCTTTCCCTCCCCCTGCCCCCAGAGCCTCCAGTGGCCACTGCCTCCACATCAAGGCTGTAATAGCTTCCATTGTTAGAATCACAAGTCTATTGTAGAATACCAGTAAATCCACTCTGGTCCACTGTTCATTCCCCAGACCTGAGGATTCTGGGATGGTGATGTCCACTCCACCTCGAATTGAGATGGGGATTTGATCCCATACAGCCAATGGATGGGACTCTCTTCCTTGCAATTATAGGCTCTCTTGTTTCCTTGGTATGGTGGTTGTCAATCCTCACCTCCTTGTGAGTTGTCCTGGGTGAGTACAATGAACTGGAAGTAGGTGTTGCAACTCCCCTGAGGCTCAGGGCCCAGCTTTCACATGGACAGTTAAACATTCAAGTCTCTTGGATATGCACCTATCAATTCCAGCACCAAGTATAGGTTCAAATAGAAGGGACAGATGAGCCATGTGTAGGAAAGCCATAACTGAGTCCAACTCTGTCACTGTCAGGAGCACAAACTCCAAAGTAGGGCTCAATGGCAAGGCACCAAACTCTATAGCTATCTGTCCTGACCATAGGACTTGGGTGTCTCTAGAGACCTCAGAAGCCCCCTTATTTGATGTACTATTCACATGGCTGTCTTTGATATCCCACTGAGATATATATAAGCATTACCTCCTGCATGACCTCCCGACTCACTTTTAAGTCTCATAGCCATATAAACTCATTTGTCTTTACCTTTTCCCCCTTTTATTTGAGGTATTTTTCCAGTTGCATTGCTAGTTGGTGCTTGGTAGTAATCCCACAATGCCAGGGAGGCTCATCCCTGGGAGTCACATCCCACTCTGGGGGGAAGGTAATGCATCTATATGCTGACTTTGGCTTAGAGAGAGACCACATTTGAGCAACAAGGTGGCTTTCAGGAGATAACTCTTAGGTACCCCTCAACACTAGGCTAACTTTCAATTTCAAAAGCAAAGGCTCACAAGCATAGCTGTCATTATCAAGGGCTCATCCTCCTTCACCAGTCCTTGCCCCTGCACTTGGGAGACAGTTGCTGCTGCATTAGAGAAAGTGACAGAGCTCACCAGGATGAGAATTCAATATTCTCTCAGTTATTGTGTGAATTTCCATCCACAGTGACAATGCCCCATGAACATTTGAACATATTTATCTACTTTATATGTATGCCCAGGTGAACTTCCTCCCATGTATTCCCCATTACTGATACCCCACACCAATGATCCTCCCCTACCCCAGTTGTAATCCTTCTGTGATCGAAAGCTTCCTCAAAAATGAAGTCCATAAAATAGCCAAATACAATTAACAGGAAAATTAAATAATAATAGTAGGTTTAAATATAAGGAATAAAATACGTAGAAATTTAAAGAAAAGTAAATATATAATAAACTTTAAAAATTGGTATATTAAAAAATAATGAAAAATATTTTAAATTTTTTTTGACATTTTGCCTTTCATCACTGTAATATCTGTTGTCTTGTATGTACACTGACATTTTCTTGTTTATTCTCAGTGTCTTCCTTTTTATCATCTTGTTTTCACTGGTTTATTACTGTAGGTGTGATAACATTTGATTGCATTAAAGTCAGTTGAGCACCCTTTGATTAGATTTTAGGACTTTTGATTTGACTATGTCAGTGAGTCATGGCTCAAGTTGAAACTCCATCCTCCTTCTGGGTGTGATATAAATGGGTACAAAGAGAGAGACTGGCAGAGGAAATCCAACTAACATAAACACTTTTAAGGAATAAAAAGTTAAAAAGATTTCCTCAACAGATATCAAGTCTATCTATAAAATAATAAGTAAACATTGTGGGAGAAAGAAAAAAAATGACAAGAAAAGTTGCAACAGAATAGAGAATACATATATGAACACTCAGATGACAGACGCAGCAAGGAACTGCAGTGCGAATTACATTCTTTTTACTCAATCTACTCAAAACCAACTCTAAGTTGATTAAATAATGAAATGAGGAAATCAATATTAAAATAATTTTGAAGATATCTTCAGAAGTTTGGAGGAATGTTTTAGAAGCAGGAGGAAGATGAGAAGAAGCAGGAGGAGAGTATAAGGAAGAAGAGTAGATGGAGGAGTAGTAAAACATACAAAAATACACACCATAGCAAAATATTTGTGAATTTGATTGCAATAAAGTTTTTATTTCCTCAAGAACCAACAAAGGTCACAGAATTAGACATAAACCACTTAAAACACACGCAAATTTTCAGGCTTAGGAATTTTTAGGAAAAGGAACTACAGACATCTTGTATTACTCCTGACAGTATATTCTGCATCATTGATAGGAGGAAAATAAAAAGTGTATCCACCTGGAGCTACCACATATTCAGCAGATTGGAAAAAATTATATCTGGATTCATTAATTATTGGTGATGATGTGGAACAAAGAATATGTGGAAATATTATTTGTGTGTGTGCATAAGTTGCTACAGCTTCTCTGGAAAACCATTAGGTATTGCATTAGCAAATGAAGACTAGTTTTCATTACAGTAAGAAAGAAGTTTGTGCTGAGAGCAGCAAAGATTTCTTAATTATGGCACTGTTTATTTTGTGTTGGCTATGATTTTGATCCACAGTTGATACCCACATTCTTTGTCCACATATAATCCACATTCTTGACCCAGGATATTGGAGCAGCCTGCACATGAGATGTTAGTTGTTCTCATGGCAGAATGATAAGATGTTTTAAAGAAGTTCCCATATGTTGGCTCTTAAATCCACAATCAGAGAGATAAACATGGTAAACTCTAGTATCCTTCAGTGTTTACATTAAGACAATTTTTATAATTAGTAAATGAATTTTAAATGTGATTTTGAATATATTAGTTTCTACCATATACAATTAACAATATATAATTAAAGTATCCTGATGACTACTTATTAAATTTAGAGTATTAAAGTTTCTTTAATAAAGTAACATAATAGTCATTAATTTTTATTCATTTCCTTGAAGTTACTGTATATTGATTCTGATTACATCAATATTCATTACCTAAAAGGTACAAATTTCCATCATATAGAACAATCATATAAAACACCTATCACTTATATTCACCTCGTTAGCTGGAAACCAACTTTCAAGGCAAAGACATCACTTGATATTTATTCCCCCTGAAATCATGAATTAATCATTAATGCAATAATATCCAATATTTAATGAATATATAGTTTCCTTCCAATAATAATTTCCTTACAGTATTGTCTATTCCTTTTTCTTTTTATAAAATATAATATTATTTAAAATATAATATTCATTTTTTTCAAAATTTCCATACCAAAAATTCAACCAGTTCCATGTGTTTTCCTTGAAAGATATCAAGTCATGAACAAAATATATATTTTTCCAATATTGATTACCATTTCTCCAAATATAATTGATACGAGATTCATTTGCATATATGTGGTATAAGTGCAAAGACAAAAAAAAAACAATGCAACAGAATAAAGAACACAGCTACAGAAAAGTTCATTTAAAACACAACATCTGATAAAGATATTGTATGGTAGTAGATGTATTTTCAGCTAATGGTGATTGGCAGCTGGATATTCATTGGCAATAAAAAGAAATTTCACTCCTGCCTTTCACTCTACACAAATGATACTGTATAAGGACAACACATGAATCTCAAAAGTATAATAGTTTAGTTACTAACATTGGATAACAGCTTCAGGATACCAGCCTAAGTAAGTAACTATCATATAAGAAGAAAACACAAATGTCAATGGAAAATATTGATCATACTTGAATTTAGAATATCTGTTCCTCCAAGGATTTAAAAAAACTCAAAAGTTTATATAACAGATTGGGGAAATGTGCATGTCAAAAAAATGTAGACAGATCTCCCAGAAGAGAATTTCATTTACACAGGTGCATATCTGGCCTGCACTCCTGGGGAAGAGGGATTGGCCCACGTGTTTGCTCTCATGGGCGAGGCGCTGTCAGGGGCCTGGCTGGAGATGGGCTCGGAGTCAGAACTGTCTGGCCTATGTTCCATTGTTTTTGAAACACTGTATGTGTGTCTGGAGAACTCCTGAATGATGAAACAAAATATGTTTTCCCTGATGCTTTAAAGCCCATGTTTTCAGAGCAAGCAATAGAACACAAAACAATGTTTTCAAGGGTAGAAAGTGTATCCTATGATCTGCACGTGACACTGGGATTACTGGCTCCATGAACTCCTCGATTAGCAAATCTGTTATGCCATTGTTAGGGCTCATGCAGAACAATAAAAAACAGTGAGATTACCTTTAAAGATTACCTTAGAATGATTTATTTCACATTAGGTCTAGATGCAAACAGTGTGTCCATTAAATCCTTGCTTTGGTTTATAGGACTGGAAAAACTTAGTAAGTGCTGTTTAAACTCCTGACAGGCTGGGTGATTTGGAACATACTTTTTGAACCTGAAAAATTCAGAATTTGAACTTGAAAAATTCAGAATTGGAAAAGCATTTCAGAAGCATCCTAACATATACTATTTACATTTCAGATTAGGAACCAGTTTAACATAAAATTCTTCAAATATCTTCCTTCCCCACTCTAAAGGGCTCCAGTCCAAATACCTTTTCATCCAATGGAGGTACAGATTTGTAAAACCACCCTCTTCTCTGCTGTAAGCCTTGCTGAGTTCATGGGAAGTTTACCATTTCTGCATTTTATAAAACAATTTTGGTCTGTAGGAATATATGTGATTTCTTTTCTCATATTCTGTCCTTCCAGGAAGCGATTTTTTAAAAAGAGGCCCAATGGTGAAAGTTGCAATATTAAACTTCAGAATGATCCTTTCTCCAATTAGGAACCTTAGCAGTGTTGCCATAAAATAAAAATGAGCTGGGAAATATTTGATGTAGCTCAGTTACAGAGAGGCAGCTCAACTATTGCCATTACAGAAAGTTCCCACTTTCTAGGGAATGAGATATCTTTCTAGGGAATGAGATTTTTTTTTGCAGTAACTCCTCTTGATGATAACTTCGATAAAGGTCATATAAGAGTCATACTTGTGTATAAGTTTTTAAGGAATTCCAAAGTAAGACTTAAAAAAACATTTCTTGGATTATTATTGCATATATAAGTTTAGATTGTGTGCTTAATTACTATGCTGTGTGCTATTTTAGTGTTTTTGGGAAAATGAAGAATAAAATCTGTTCTTCAGCTAATAAAAGTTTTATTTTTTTAAAAAGTTGAGACTATTGATGTAAGGGCAGGTTATTGGACATATGCCAACCTCCAGATCATTTTTTAATTTTCTACCCTCCATCTCTGCTGATTGTATCTTTCTCCTTGGTCTGTACAAATTCTCAACTTTCTCTTCACTAAAGTTACCATACATTTTCTACTTCAGAGTGCACTGTGATAGAAAAAAGTCATAGCCTTGCATATAAGAGGAAAGCAGTGTGGGTAAGTTCAGGGTTTTCCTGCCCTTATTACCTCAGGGATATTTAGATTGTTCATTTGTCAATTTCAAAATGTGGAGAAAAAACAAAATGAGAGTGATAATTATTCTTCATGAATTGTTTAACACATGATATATAATAGTATATTCAAAATCTACATAGAACTTATCTAAATCCTAACATCTAGCAAATAAAAATAAGAAATGTTTCATAGTAAAAATGGCACTGGATATCTCCATTGAATTGGTTTTTGTTTACCTGGATTTATTTCTCAGAAATGCAATGTTAACTCACTCTTAGCTCTGATTGACTTAATATCCTTTGTAATCTACTTCAAGTAATATTTGTTCTTTTATTTTTTGTGTGTGCATGTACTAGTTCCACTTCCTGGTAAATTTTGTAATATTATATTTTCCACATTTTCAGTAGAGCTTATGAATCACATACACATCATCAGGTTCCATTTTTAAACCCTATTACCTGTAATAGCACCAGAATCTATGAGTATCAGTGTATATGGAGCAGAAATAGTGTCTGCTAAACATTTTGATGTTTAGCTATTTCAGTGAATTTTTCTATATCCATTTTAGTGAAAAAGCAAACATGAATTTAAACATACAAATATACCTTATAAATGATGAACCATGTTTAGTTTCTGTAATATGAACAATTGTTTTGTACAGTTATAAGGATTTTACAAAATTCATGATTCTGCCTCGTATTTCCCTGATTAAAATTAATTGAGTCACTTCTCAGGGAAATTTAGATTTATCCTTAACCATATGAGTAATTCTGCTTCTAGAATCTTTGTATATATATTTATTCCTTGTGAAGCACATATATGGGTCATCCATCTGAGGAGACCTGTGGGAATGGTGATTTTACAATCCAGTGGGACCAATTTTCCCTCAATCCTGATTTGTAAGGATACATTGGCCATACATTTGAGATTTAGTTAAATTTGCATTAATGCTTACTGTAAATAAAATTAGTACAGATTTTTTTTTAAAAAGAGTTGCATTTTAAAATGTTTCATAGGTCACTGGTGATTGACTACATTTCGATTTTATTACATAATTTATTTTCATAAAAGTGTCTAAATAATATTGAGAAACACCCCAAAATAATATTTCTAAGTGTTTAGAATAATATTCTGGCATGAAGCACAGTGATACGTATAAAATAATAAACAGCAACAATGGCAAACAAAATTGTCCAGTAGCTACTAAAGTAAATAAAAATGGAATACTTTTAGAAAGGATTTTAAAAAGAAAACAAGTCAAAAGACTGTGGCATAGCATGGGACTTTTATCAACAGTGCTTCTAAGGGATCCTTGTACATAGTATGTGACAATAATGAAAGGTATCCCTCAAAATTTAAGTTACTTTGCCCAAAGACAATTCTGTGGGATGTAGTCCATTTGTCATTTCCTCAAAATTCCTATTCATAGATGTCAATCAGGAGAGTATTAGAATGCAGGAGATGTTAAGAACCTCCCAGGAAAGTCTTGGAAGTGAAGATTCAAAAATAGAAGGCTCCATACACATCCAATATTTATCAATGCAGTTACATAAGTTGGTGGGAATGTTTGGTGAATAGACAAAAGAAGTTAAATTGATGAAAGCAGAAGTCCCCTTGACTAAGTATAGGGCATTTTGGGATTCACCACAGCCAGGAACACTCAAAATATACTTAAAATATGCATGGTGGAAACAGCATTTGACAGGTCCCTGAGTTGTATCTGGCAGGTGAGAGACGTGTGCTGTATTTGCTTGAACAGCAGTCCCAGTAGAGTTGGCTGCTGCAGCAGAATCAGATCTGTCTGCAGGTTGTCTGGTGCCCAGAGGGCAATGCAAGCCGCAGCAACATCACTGGGCTCCATGACACAGTGGGGCAAGGGGAGGTGTAGGGCAACCACTTGCATGTGTGCACTTGTGGCTACAGGCACCTCTTGCCTCCAAGATTAAAGACTTTGGGAAAAGAGAGAGAAAGCAGCCTTGGGTAACAGCTGACCCATCTCACCCAATAGGCACTGGCCAGCACAAGAGGGGTGTTGCTGTGGCCTGGTCTCAATGTGAAGGTGCAGTGTCTCCCTTTCAAGGTAGTCTCAGCTTCACCCAAACCCAGGAGGGCCTGTCCTGTGCCACCCTGGGAGTCCTGATTGGAAAAGAGCTGCTCTTCTGGGCTCTCCACTCCCTCTCCTCCCTCCTGCATACAAACAGGAGGACTTACTGGGGTCTGCAAGATGCAGTTGTGCCCTATGATTGTCATGGGTGCTGTCTATCTGCCCCTCCCTGTGAGCCATGGTATGGAACAGAGAGACTCCTGGACTTCTTACCTGAATATTTTACCCCTCCTCTGGGCTCCTTCTCTTTCCAGGGGGGCTCAATGGCTCTTCACTAAGGTTAGACTCAATGGCTAAATGGAGGGGGAAATTGCATTCTTAGGCCTTTTATATGCCAGTGTACAGATGACTGTGATCTCCCATCTTCTCTGATTTTGGGTGTGAGACTACTTCCACATCTAGAACCCTTGCCCAAACCTTTCTATGTGTGGGTCCTTTTGGGGCATTACAACATTTTTGAGATGGCCCACATCACTGCATGTATTATTGGTATCGATGTACTATCTATGTGCATCCTGTTAGACTTCATCCCCAAGCCATGGCAAAAATTCCTGCAATTAAGGAAAATTTGTGGCATATGATAGGGCAAACTTCACTGACTCAAGGGCTTGCCTAATAGCCTGACAGTTTTATTCAGACAACTGGAAAGCACTATAAAACCAGCTGCCCTGAGGGGATTTGCCATTGGGATAAATTCACGTCTGCTCCTAGTAGCTTTATTTTACCCATATGAATACTCAAGAGAAAGGCCCCAACATTAATGGGGGTGGGGCATAACCAACAAATAAACCTTGCTTCCCAGCTAAATCAGGCTTAATAGTCCTCCACCACAGATAAAATAGTTGTAGGGCCAATTAACCCCTGGATCCACAAGAGGACAGTCCAGAGGAATTTAGACACCATCTTAGAGTGAACCTGCCTACATGTACTGCCATCAGAAGATTCTGGTAGAGCCAAAAAAGAGCCCACAAGCCAGATTTTGGCCAAGGATAAAAATGTTGCCCAGCAATGGATTCCTGAGCCAACAGTTTGGGAAGTTCTGGTCATGTCCTTACTCCATTCTAACCAGAGCGTTTTGCTGGGTCCTGATTGCAGATGACAATTTCTGCAGGTTTGTTCAAGTTATTGCTGTGCATGCCCCTGAACCAGTCCATGCAACCTAGGCCCTGCAAGACCACATTTGTGTCTTCTTTTGTTTTTCTCAACTTATTGCATCTGATAACAGCTCTGGGTTTGTGATCCAAACTATACATGAGTGTCCCTATCATGGGACATCCAATATACTCTCCATTTTCCAAGCCACAATCTTTACTGAGTATTTTCATAAACAAATAAAGGACAGGCTTAAGGCACTGAGGGGTGGGGAAAATATAACCCAAATTCTGGGTTACAATCTCAGTTGAGTAGACCACGGTCTCCGTGCATCAGTTCCCTTAAAAGGGCACTTTTCATCTACATATGTTTGATCAGAAGTCTGTCCATCTCCTTTAATTGTATAGCTTTTTTTCATGGCAACTTGGTCCATTTGGCCTATGGGGGTCCTTCCAGGGCCTCCAGGCCTTATAATACCTCACCCAAGACTCAAATATGGGAGATTAAGATAAATATTAAATTGCAATGTGTAGGAAGTTATGTAAATGCATTGTAAAATATTATTAATAATTCAGTATTTGCATTGAATTATTCTTGAATTTGATTTTTCTTTCTCATTTAGTTAGATAAAAATTATTTCCTATAAATTTTTTGTCTTCTTCTGTA
>JAQZBX010094725.1:0-12002 GCA_029593785.1 Cabassous unicinctus | reverse complement strand
GAGGAGAAGCGGGGAAAGAGCAGCGTCGCCCCGGCCGTGGCCCACTCTTCCGCTTCTCCGGGCGCCAAGGCCAGCGACTCCCCGGTCCGCTCCCGCCACCTCTGGCGTCAGCCGAGTCCCCTCGGCCCTGCCGGCCTCCGGAGCTCGGTGCCGACTGCGTTCATTAGTTGCCGGTACTCAAAACAATAAAATGTAAAAGGTGGGGGCAGAAAGGACAGCGTCTTCAGGGAACACGGGACACCCGCGCTGTGGCGGTGGCGAGCCCTAGAGCCGCGGCTCTGCTGCCTCCTGACCCAGCTTCAGGGAGGCCGCCATCCCCACACCCTGTGGCCTGCGCTTCTCTAGGACCACGCTCCGCGGGCGCCTCCCTCCCTTCCCAGGCTTGCCCCAGGCCAAGCTCTTAAATTATTTTAACACAAACACCAAAGGGGACAGTCAGCAAATTACTGATTCCCATTTTGACAATGAAAGTTCTCTTAGGAAAAAAAACATTTAAACAAGAATTCCCACTCTATTGAAAACATGGAATATTTTTTATTCCATTGTAATAATTGTTGATCTCTCTCTTCAAAGCTATCAACAGGGCTGACTGCAGGAGGGTCCAGGACCACATAGCCTGGGAATCAGGACCAGGGGCAAGTGCAGGGGGAGCTCAGGACCCCCGATCCCAGGGGCCAGTTCAGGTGCAGGGTCAGAGGAAGGCTAAGGGAGCTTCTTTTCAGCATCTGGGTTTTCTTATACATGACTTGTTTTTTAAGCTTTGTGGAAAGTCTCGGGTAAGTCTGGTTTTGACTCTGCTGCTTGGCTTGGGATAGAGGGTCAATGGAATGTCATTGAAGCACATCTATTTGTGCAATTTCATTGACAAATAAAAGCTATACTTTATGTGAAACAAACAACATTTATAGAAGTTCAGGTACTTGAATTAATAAAATCAAATGCCAACTGCACAATGAATTTGTCAAGCAGGGAGATGTGGAAATATATCACGAAGGAAGAGTGCACTTTGATCGTCAGCACATTGTCCTCACAGTGACAACATTTGCTCAATCTCTGGATTTGATTTTCCTACCTGTGAGTCTCTCCAGAGCACCTCCTCACATGGAGGATTTGAATACCTCATGCACTAGGTCTTAACCCTAGAACACACCATATGGTATTCTTAATCCTCCAATTCTGCCATTATCATTGGTGAAGACCAAGTACTTTTCACCTCCATTGCTGTCTCACCCCCTTGGAACCAGGCTAGAGGTGACAATCTTACCATATTTATTATTTAATCTTCTACCAATATTATTGAATTTCTAGGTTGCAATAGGCTGCATTCAAGTTCTGTTAATGATTGTATAAGTTAGAAAGTGATATTCAGAGGGGGATAGATCACTATTCAGGTGAGGACACTGAGATTGAATGGTGTTAACATGCCCCAGTTGCAAAGCTGTGGCATGTTAGAGGCAGCACCAGGGCACTTGTTCCTCAGGCAATCATGGTGGACAGAATTGAGGGCACACTCAGGTCCTTTCTGGCACCCTTAGGGATAACACCACTAAGAACAGTAATGAAAATATCTGGCAACACTGACAACTTACTAAAATTACACACATGAAGTTATTACTGAGGAATGAAATCAGCAAAGTGGAAAAGGTAGGGCCAAACACCCTTTACTCCAGTAATACTTTGAAAAACAACCAGAATCCTTTAAAACGATTACTATCAAGGAATATATATATATATATCATATATGTAGTCTATATATGTGCAAACACACATACATACACATATATAATCCCTGGGAGTAGTGGCACAATGAACATATTCCCCAAAATATATTTTATCCTTGGCCATATCTGGCACCCATATCTGCTCATTCAACACATACCCTGCCTGGAAGTAGGGGAAACTATTCTTGGTTTGGGGACACCCCAGGGAGAGGACTGTATTCTCCAAGGTCACAGCCAGGAACATACCTCATTCCCTTTCATTTTACACACAGTTTTCTCCCAAATGCAAATCACCACATGGGCAGACAGATGAAACTGCAACAAACATTTTCTTAATTTCAGGTACCTCCTTAGTCTGGATAATATTTCCTAGGCATCTTGGATCTCATCCACAAGAACATGAAGCCATTTTGTTTTGTCCCTTTTCTGGAGGCAGCTCCCAGATGTGAGTGTCTCAGTGATTCAGATAAGAAACTATTGGGGATGATTCCTCAGAACACAGGACTCACTGTTATTCTCCTTGTCCTCAGGTGTCCTGTCCCATGTGCAGCTGAAGGAGTCCAGACCTCACTTGGTGAAGCCCTACAGACCATGTCCCTCACCTGCACTGTCTCTGGATTATCTTTAACCAGCAATGATGTGAGCTGGATACACCAGGGTCCAGGAAGAGTGTTGGTGAGATAGCTAGTAATAATGTACCCAGCTTTTCAGTCCCAACTTGACATCACCAAGGCCACCTGCAAGAAAGAAGTTTATTTAACACAGAGCAGCTCGAGTTTTGAAGACAGAGCTGTGTATTACTGTGTAAGACACACACAGTCAAGGGAAGTCAGCTTGGGCCCAGACACAAACCTCCCCTGCAGGGCACAGGAGGGGGTTGAGCTGCATGGGCACTCACAAACACCAAGGGGTGCACAAGGGACAAACCCAGGGTCAGGTGCAGAGAGCAGTTAGGGAGGAATTTCCTGGCCTTGTCTAGGGTTCCCTTTTGTTTCTTCACAAAAGTTAATCCCCAGAAAACTGCTAGAGCACCTTTTCTAAGCAGTATACATATGTATCAAATATTCAAACACAGAACAAGTTTTTGTCTATTTTTTTGTGGTTCTTACTACTTATGTTTTTAAATAAACATACACATATGATATAAAATTATATGGAAATTTTGGTAATTTGTCTGTCTTCTAAATATGCTTGAATGTGTGAAAAAAAACTTGTATTTACCATCTCAGTCAAGTTATTTATCTCAAATTAACTCACTTTTCTAAGAATTTCCTGACAAATAGCATCCACCCACCATCACATAGAGCCCTATGTCCTCAGGGCATAGGAGGAAGCAGACAAGCCTGGCCCTCTCTAGGGCAGCATCCAAGGGCCTCACCTTGTCTCCTCCCTCTCATGGCACTGAAGGCAAGGCCTCTACACTTATATTAAGTTCCTCCAAAATTTTGATCCTATTACATACAATGCATCTTTGTATCACACCACAAATTTTTCAATATATATTAATAGATATATGAGATAAAAATAGCAAGCTCTCAATTTATTACTATTTAATCCAAAGACATTCTTGATGCCATTTATATTTAGCTAACATAATTTAAAAAATTTTGGATGTACCAATAGATAAATTATAAACATATTTTATGCTAAAATTATCAAATGTGTTATATAAATATAAATATAATATCAAACTCTTCATCTTAGTTTTCTGTGAAACAGGTAAGGTCATCTCAAACAACATATCACACTCTTCCTCCTGCATATAAGATAAAAATTGCAAGCTCTCAATTTATTATTATTTAATTCAAAGAAAATTCTTGATATCATTTATATTTAGATGATACTTTTCTAAAATATTCTTGGATGTACCAATAAATCAATTATAAGCATGTTTTATTTTCCCTAAAATTATCAAATTTCTAAAATATAATATCAAACTCCTCATCCTAGTTTTCTGTGAAGCAGGAAATGTCATCTGAAACAACTTGTCACTGTCTTCCTCCCTGCATATCCACAGGCTCCTGAAGGCAGTGTATATGTGACAGTCTTCACAGGGAGGCCAGACTTACTCAGATGTGTGTTTGGGCCTCATGTTCCAGTGCATCCTGGGAAGCCAAGGGTGAGTCCAAATGCCTCCTCTTTGCTCAGCATCTCCTCATGAGAACAGCTTTGTCATTGGTGCCTCTAGTGTTTAAGGAATGAGAGTTCCTGCCTTTGATTTTTCATACCCATGTTCACCTATAGTTTTCAGGCCCAGAGCAGGGACACCCTTCCAGATCACAGCTATCCCATGAAGCATCCCTGGTTCACTGCCTGTTCTACTCTCTGATCCAAGTTATCTGGGGAGAGTCTGGGATATGAGCAGATGGACAGTGTTGTGAAAACCATCCAAGTGTCCCTGTCCCTTCTCCTAAGGCAACCTCTGGCCTATCAATGCATTCCTGCCCCTTCCTGGGGTAGAGCACCTTTTCCCAGTTGCTTCCAACCAAGCAACATTGATTTTTCACCAGTGTCTTTAGCTTCCTATTTCAGAGTCTGTCATCTCCAGGTTAAAGCTTTCATTTCTCAGTGAGGAGAGAGGAGGTGGTTCTGGACATACTTTCCATGATGGCCTCTGTTTCCTCCCACTTTCTATTGGATCCCAGAAGTGCCCATAGGATACTGGTTTTGTTTGTTTTCAATATGCAGGTTAATTTTCTGTTTTGTAGTGGAGCTAGGGAGGTAGTTGTGAGTGCATTTCTGCAATGGATGCTGTCCTTCTCCACAAGGATGACTTGGGGAGAGGAGTTGTTTTGTATGTATTGTGCGGTTTTTGTTGATATTCCCTAATACTGGAAGAAATTCCTACAAGAGAGTGGGGAACTGGCCCCTGGGAAATTCACTCTAGCAACTTTGACACACATAGAGCTTAAAAATGCACCAACAATTTCTAGTTTAATGTTACTATCTTCTATGTGATCTAACAACACCTGCCCCACCTAGGTTTAAGTTTGGGTTCTATTTCTCTTGACACCACTCTGTCTCCAGATTTGAGGATTTTTCTTTTCTCTGTGACTTCAAGTCTCTGATGTTTTTAATACATTTTGAGAATTTGCAGTTTTTGCAGGTCTCTTGTTTTTGTTGTTATTGTGAGAAAAACTATTTTCTCACTTAGCTACATCTCCAAGCTCATTAACAGCATTTCCTGTAATACCAGAAATTGGAAACTACCTAAATCAAATCAACAGATTAAGAGATAACAAATTTAGGTCAATGAATATATTGAAATATGACTTAGCATTCAAATCAATGAATATTCTATACCCAATAATTTGGGGATGAACCACAATAACTCTGTGAGTGAAAGGGGCTAAACAAATAAAAGTATATAATATATGAGTAAATGTATATACATTATAGAAGATGAAAATTCATCTTAAGTAACATAAAGATCAGGCCCAATCTCCTCCTGGGGGTTGGTTTCTGTCACAGCACCATAAGGAACTCTTGTATTTTACCATAGTCAAGGACAGCTCAGGCCACATCTTCCATGCTTTGTTTGGAAATGTCCTAAGTTAAATATACAAGTTTGTCACTTAAAAATTCTGCCTCTCATCAGATAACAGAACACGATTCTGCAAATATGCCTGCCAGTTTATAACAAGAACCACCTTTCTCCCAATTACCAATAACAAATTAATTACTTCATCCTAAGTCCTCACCTAGAATAAACATTAGCATGCATATGTCTATAATTTCTAAAGCCTTTTAATTAAGCACTCTGAAATCCTTCTGACCTCTACAAATTACCCATGTCCAAAGCCATTTCCACAGCATTAGATCTTTGTTATAGAGGACCCCACTTTCCATGCTAAAATTTGCTTTCCTTTATCAGGGCATCTATATCCAATACAACAGCATGGTTGACTTGCAAAAATGAAAGGTTTTTTTTTAATTTTGGAGACTGGAAGTCCAAATTCAAGATATTGGCAGGATCATGCTTTCTTTAAAATCTGGAGTTAGCTTATTGGTAATATATAATATAACACAATCTGTTCCCCTCTGTCTCTGATTCCTGATTGAATCAAAATGTTCTTTTTTAATAAGAATACACTCATGGTGTATTAAGGCCCACCCTGATTGACTCTGGCCTCACTTAAACCAATAATATCTTCAAAGAGCCTATTTGCACATAGGTTTCCAACCACCATACCAGGGGTTGGGAATTGAACATGTTTTACTCCATAACAGGAATTAAAGACTTGGACATCATTCTGAATCTACTAGACCTAAGTGACCTCTATTAATTAAAAATGGACTCATAGAAGAAAGCAAAAGGAAAATGTTAAAATCACTGAGATGAATGAAAATGAAATGCAACAGACCAAAATCATGGATGCAGATAAAGTAGAGCTTATAGGGGGAAATGCATGGCTTTAAAAACATATTTAGGGTTTAGGAGGGCACTTACTGACTAGCTCTATGAGGGCAGCCAATTGTGGAGAGGGTCCTGCCTGGGGGTCTGTGCTGTGGGCACATGGAGCGAGAAGCTTGGGACATCTATCTGTAGACAGACTGACACCATGGACTGAACGGTAGAGATTCGTGCTGCTAGCTTCTCTCTTCTTTGATGTGCTTTTTCTTCAGTGATTTCCCATTCTCTGTTTATATTGATTTTGTCTCCCAAGCTATCTATTCCCCTTCCTTCATCTTTCTGCATTCTGTTTTCTGCTGTAGTTCTTACACACCACATTTTTTTCATTATCCCACAACTTAAGGGCATCAATTTCTATTCTATCTATTCTGTTTTCTTCTTTTCATTAATATTAACTTTTTACTTTCAACCCTTATTCACTCTTTCTCTCCCTCCTCATCATTTTAGCCCTCTAAATTATTATATATATATATTCCTCTATTTGGTTTCTCAGTCCATTGTAGGTATGCCATTTTTTTTCTATTACTCTACACTGCCTACATGAGTTAAATATTTGTTTCACTAAGTCTTATTTGGCCCTTCTACTAACTTTTAACAATATTAATATTATCCTTCTTCCTTTCTCACATCTTTCAATTCCTTTGGTCCTAATCTTTTCCCTTCAAGGTAAAATAGAAAGAAGAAAGGAAATAAAATAAGAAGAAAAAGTGTCAAAGAGAAAATTTAAAACACACACAGAACCACCAGCTGAATAAAACTCTAGAGCAGAGAGAGAAGCTAATCAACTGAATAAACCCATTAAGATAAAATGATGACTACAGGGCAACAAAAAATTACACACCACAATGAGAAACAGGAAGATATGGACCAGCCCAATGAACAAACACAAAACCAGGAAGAGAGGCAGAACATCAACCAACTAATCAAGCTTTCCAAACAAATATCATGGACCAACTTAATGAAATGAAGGAACAGATTAAGGATATAAAGAAGAAACTGAGAGAACATACTGAAGAAATTGTAAACATACGCAAAAAGATAACGGATATGATGGTGATCAATGGCACAATCCAAGGAATCAAAAAGACACTGGACTCACATAACAGCAGATTTGAATGGGCAAAAGAAAGAATTAGTGATGTGGAAGACAACACATCTGAAATCAAACAGATAGTAGAACAGATAGACAAAAAGATAGACAAAATCCAGCAGGGACTTAGGGATTTAACTGACAACACAAAATGCACAAACATACACATTATGGGCATCCCAGAAGGTGAAGAGAAGGGAAAAGGAACAGAAGGATTGTTGAAGGAAATAATGGCTGAAAACTTCCAAAACCTATTGAGAGAGATGGATGTGCAGATCCAGGAAACACAGTGCACCCCAAACAGTATAAATCCCAACAGGCCAACTACAAGACATATATTGTCAAAATGTCCAATGCTCAAGATAAAGAGAAAATACTCAAGGCAGCAAGAGAAAAGAGAACCATCACATACAAGGGAAGCACAATAAGATTAAGTGCTGATTTCTCATCTGAACCCATGGAGGTCAGAAAACAGTAGTATTACATAGTCAAAGTACTAAAAGAAAAATACTTCCAGCCACAAATTCTCTATCCAGCAAAACTGTCATTCAAAAAGGATGGAGAGTTCAAAATATTCACAGACAAACAGAAATTAAGAGAGAATGTCAATAAGAAACCTGCAATTCAAGAAATACTAAAGGAAGTTCTACAAGTTGAAAGGAAAAATCAAGGGAGAGAGAGTTGGAGGAGAGTTTAAAAAGAACTAAAAGGATAAAAACAGAAACAAAACAACATATTAAATACATTAACCCAAAGAAAATATGGCTGAAGTAAGAAATTCATTGCAATTAATAACACTGAATGTAAATGGACTAAATTCACCACTCAGGAGACATAGATTGGCATAATGGATGAGGAAATATGCTCCATCTATATGCTGTCTACAAGAAACCCACCTTCTACCCAGAGATTCAAAGAGGCTGAACGTGAATGGCTAGAAAACAATTTTACAAGCTAACAAGAGCCAAGAAAGGGGAGGAGTAGCTATTCTAATATCAGACAAAATAGGCATTAAATGCAAAACTATTATAAGAGACAAAGATGGACACTATGTATTAGTAAAAGGGGAAATCTCTCAAGAAGAGAGAACAATCATAAACATTTATGCACCTAATTGGGGTGCCTCAAAATACATGTGGCAAACTCTGGAAAAACTAAGTGGAGAAATAAATGCCTCTACAATTATAGTAGGGGACTTTAATACACCATTATCATAATTAGACAGAACATCTAGAGAGAGAATCAATAAAGAAACAAAGATTATGAACTGTACATTAGAGAACCTGGACTTAATATTCTTCTCGAGGGCAAATGGATCATACTCCAAGATAGACCACATGCTAGGCCACAGAAAAACTCTCAATGAATTCAAAAAGTTTGAGATTATACAAAGTAATTTCTCTGACCACAGTGGAATAAAATTGGAAATTACTAAGGGCCAGATAAACAGGTTAGGCACAAAGATATGGAAGTTAAGCAACACACTCATAGACAAACAGTGGGTCAAGGAGGAAATCACAAAAGAAATCAGTAACTTGAAACGAATGAAAATGACAACACAACATATAAAAACCTATGGGAGGCAGCAAAAGCTGCCCTGAGAGGGAAGTTGATAGCCATAAATACATATGTTAAAAAAGAAGAAAGATCTAAAATTGAAGATGTAACTGCACACTTGGAGGAATTGGAAAAACAACAAACTAAACATAAATGAAGTAGAAAGAAGGAAATAACAAGGATTAGAGCAGAACTAAATGAACTAGAGAATAAGAAAGCACTAGAAAAAATAAACAAAACCAAAAACTGGTTCTTCGAGAAGATCAATAAAATTGAAAAACCCTTAGCCAGACTAAAAAAGAAAAAGAGAGAACAGATGCAAATACACAAAATAGGGAATGAGCAAGGGGATATCACTACTGACCCCAGAAAAATAAAGAGTATCATAAGAGGATAATTTAAAAAATTATATGCCAACAAGAATGATAATTTAGAGGAAATGGACAAGTTTCTAGAAACTCACAAACAGCCTACATTGATAAAAGAAGAAATTCATGAACTCAACAGTCTAATTACAAGTAAAGAGATAGACTCAGTCATAGAAACCTCCAGACTAAGAAGAGCCCAGGACCAGATGGCTTCACAGCTGAATTCTACCAACCATTCTGGAAAGAGCTAACACCAATTCTGCTTAAGCTCTTCCAAAAAATAGAAGTAGAAGGAATACTGCCTAACTCATTCTATGATGGCAACATTTCCCTAATACTAAACCCAAAAAAAGATACCACAAGAAAGGAAAATTACAGACCAATTTTTCTAATGAACCTAGATGCTAAAATCCTCAACAAAATACTTGCTAATCACATTCAACAACATATCAAAAGGATTATAGACCATGACCAAGTGGGTTTCATCCCGGGTATGCAAGGATGGTTCAACATAAGAAAATCAATCAATGTAACACACCACATAAACAGATTGAAAGAAAAAAATCACATGATCATCTCGATAGATGCAGAAAAAGCTTTTGGCAAAATACAGCACACTTTCCTGATAAAAAGACTGCAAAAGATAGGAATAGGGGAAGCGGGTGTGGCTCAATCAATAGAGCCCCCATTTACCATGTGTGAGGCCCCGGTTCGCTTCCCGGGGCCCCCTTGTGAGGGCTGGCCAGCCCGCGCGGCACGGTGGGCTGATGCAGTGGGACCTCACAGCAAGGGGGAGATAAGCAGACATGGAGAAAACACACAGCAAATGGACACAGCAAGCACAAGCAGCAAGGGGGGATAAATAAATAAATAAATAAATCTTAAAAAAAAAAAAGATAGGAATAGAAGGAAACTTTCTGAATATGATAAAGGGTATATATGGAAAACCCAAAGCTAACATCATCTTCAATGGTGAAATCCTAAAAGCTTTCCCTCTGAAATCGGGAACAAGACAAGGATGCCCACTATCACCATTCCTATTAACATTGTCTTAGAAGTTCTTGCTCGACCACTGAGGCAAGAAAAGGATTTAAAAGGCATCCAGATTGGAAAAGAAGAAGTGAAAATTTCATTATTTGCAGATGACATGATCCTTTACATAGAAAGCCCTGAGAAATCTACAACAAAGTTTCTAGAACTTATAAAGGAGTTCAGTAATGTCACAGGCTATAAGATCAATGCTCAAAAATCAGTAGCATTTCTGTACACCAATAATGAGCAATCTGAGGGGGAAATTGAAAAAAATACCATTTACAATATTAACTAAAAGAATCAAATACCTAGGAATAAATTTAACTTAAGATGTAAAGGACTTATATACAGAAAACTACACAACCCTGTTAAAGGAAATGAAAGAAAACTTAAATAAATGGAAGAAGGTTCCCTCTTCATGCAAAGGAAGACTAAACATCATCAAGATGTCTATCCTACCCAAAGTAATCTACAGATTTAATGCAATACCAATTAAAAATCATCAGTGTATTTTTTAAGGAACTGGAAAAACTAACTATAAAATATATTCAGAAAGGTAAGGGGCCCCAAATTGCCAGAGACATATTGAAAAAGAAAAATGAAGTTGGAGGTATCACATTACCTGACTTTAAAACATGCTACAAAGCTACAGTGATCAAAACTGCATGGTATTGGCACAAGGACAAACCTACTGACCAATGGAACCAAATTGAGAGTTCTGATATAGATCCTTGCATATACAGTCATCTGATATTTGACAAGGCCAACAAGCCCATTCAGTTGGGAGAGAATGGTCTCTTTAACAAGTGGTGCTCAGAGTACTGTGTATCCATATTCAGGTATCCATATGCAAAAGAATGAGAGAAGAATACCATCTCATACCTTATACAAAAATCAACTGAAGATGTATCAAAAATCTAAATATAAGAACCAAAACCATAAAGACCTTGTAAGATAATGTAGGGAAGCATCTACAGGACCTTGTAATAGGAAATGGTTTCATGAACTTCACACCCAAAGCAGGAGCAGTAAGAGAAACAATAGATAAATGGGATCTTCTCAAAATTAAAAACTTCTGCACCTCAAAGGACATTATTAAGAAAATAGAAAGGCAGCCTCCACAATGGGGTAAAATATTTGAAAACAATATATCTGATAGGAGCCTAATATCCTGCATATATAAAGAAATCCTACACCTCAAAAATAAAAAGACAAAAAAAAAACATTTAAAAAATGGGCAAGGGACCTGAAAAGACACTTCTCCAAGGAAGAAATACAGATGGCTAAAAAGCACATGAAAAATCCTTGACATCACTAGCTATTAGGGAAATGCAAATCAAAATTAAAATGAGATACCATCTTACACCCATCAGAATGGCAGCTATTAAAAAAACAGCAGACTATAAGTGTTGGAGAAGATGTGGAGGAATACGAACACTCATCCACTCTTGGTGGGATTCTGGAATGGTCCAGCCACTGTGGAGGACAGTTTGGCGGTTCCTCAGAAAACTAACAATAGATCTTCTGTATGTTCCAGTGATTCCACTGCTGGGTATATACCCAGAAGAAGTGAAAGCAAAGACACGAACAGATACATTCACACCAGTGTTCATAGCAGCATTATTCAATAATGCCAAAAGTTGGAATCAAACCAAATGCCCATCAACAGATGAATGGATAAACAAAATTTGGTACATACATACAATGGAATATTACTCAGCTGTAAGAAGGAACAAAGTGCTAACACATGGAATAACATGGATGAATCTTGAAGACCTTATGTTGAGTGAAGCAAGCCAGGCATTGAGGGATAAACAGTA
>JAQZBX010094724.1:0-11996 GCA_029593785.1 Cabassous unicinctus | reverse complement strand
CCAGAGAAAACAAGGAAACTTCTAATGTGTTCTTAAAGTGTTAACAGCAGTCTCTAAAATGTGACTTAAACATAATTAGTAGAAAGATGAAGCTTTTATATAGCAGGATCTTCTTTTCTATGATCAGATATCCAGCAGTTGCTGCCTCCAGTTCCCTATTTGCAGCCTTTCCATGTTCTGAATGGACTTCAATCAAGCATACCAAACATTACTGACTAAATCAGAATATTTCTCTGTTAGGATTAAAAGCCTTGATTGTATTTTTTTAATTTCCTGAATAAATATTTCGTTTTAGTGGGTATGTGGAATATTCATGTAAGATTAAGGTTTACATAATCCCTATGTAGCATATATGAGGGGAGTAAGTTGCTTAAATTTTATAGATAGGGTCATAAATGGAGAAAGACCTCTTTTCTTTTACAGAGATAGACCAAAAAATAATGAAATTCCACATGGCTGAGGATAATGTAGCATAGATTTGAAATGTATGGAATTCTGCATAAGATACAGGTTCATACCTCTAGTCTGGTACTTAACCTTAATGACTTGGTGTAATTAATGAACCCTCTTCTACCTCTATTAGTCCACATGGAAAAGGAGTATAATAAGAGCATGTATTTAAGCATAAGGTTGATAGTGGAGATAAATACATGTAATATAATTATAAATGTTCTAGGAGTAATTATGCTTTTATTAAAAACCTGTTCATATGATAATGATTCTTCATTCTAAAAAGGGTTGAAAAATTTAATCCTGTAATTAATTTGTTATGATATATAATATCCTCCAATTTATAGATCTATCCAAATGTTAAAATTGCTATTACATATTTAATATGTTTTGAATCATTTCTGATGAATTAAGTTGATGTTGTGAATGCTCATTAACCTCATGGAAAATCAGATCAATGTCTCTGAATTTGTCTTCTTGGGGCTATTGGAGAATAGGCAGATAGAGGTGCTGTTCTGTTTCTTGTTCCTGCTGTGCTACTTGACAATCTTAATGGGGAACTTCATCTTCCTCACCATCACCTGCAGCCATTTGATTGAACAGCCAATGTACTATTTTCTCTGTCACTTATCCATCACTGACCTTTTCTATACCTCCACTGTGGTTCCCCAGCTAATCAGAGACTTAGCTTCAGAGAGAAAAATTGTTTCTTTTAACAACTGTATGGCCCAGCTTTTCACTGCCCACATGCTGGCAGGTGTGGAAATATTCATCTTGGTGTCCATGACTTTTGACCACTATGTTGCCATTGTCAAGCCCCTGCACTACATGGTCATCATGAACCAACCAAGATGTAACATGCTAATCATGATGGCCTGGGTCTTGGCTGTTTGGCACTCTATTGGTCTACTGCTCTTAGTCTGCAATTTCCCTTTCTGTGGCCCTAATCAGATCGATCACTACATATGTGATGTGAAGCCACTTTTAAAACTTGCCTGGAAAGGTATATATGTCTTTAATATTTTAGCAATTGTCAAGTCAGGGATGGTGGCAGGTGTAGCTTTTCTTGTCCTTTTGACTTTTTACATACTCATATTCTACCATCTTAGGACACACACCTCTGCAGGGTGATACAAAGCTCTCTCAATCTGTAGCTCTCACATTATGATTGTAGGTTTGTTTTTTGTGCCCTGCATCTTTACCTACGTTCTACCTGCTGAGAATGAAATCAAGGAGAAGGAAATCTCTGTTTTACACAGTGATTGCACCCATGCTGAACCCTCTCATCTATACCCTTAGAAATATGGAGATGAAAATTGCTTTGCAAAAGGCATGGTCTCAAATGACACATTCAGAATTAAAGTAAATAAGGTGATATTCATTGTGCTTTCTATTTTATGTCTGCAGGGTAGTTAATAGAGATAGTTTAGAAAGACCTAAATATCCTCCAACATTATATGAACTGAGATCAAAATTTCTGTTATTCTTACTGCAACCTGCACACTAAAAAGTCCAATTGATTTGAGGGCTGAGCAATTGTATTTCATGAATGCAAGAAATATTTCCTGAAAGCACATCATTGAACATGTCACTCACATCTCACAATATTTACCTTGAAGACTTCTTTGGAATAAAATCTCACAAAATTGCCCCAAGTCTAATTTGCTAATCTTAGAACTATGACATTGGGATAATATATAATGTATCAGAACAACAATAGACTTTGGGTTCAGGGGAAGGTTTGTCAAATACTGACTGTTCAATTTATATATGGGTCTTGCCAGTTTGCTTCTGATATGTGAGCCTATATTTCTGAAACATCTATGAAAATGTGATAATATTCCTATAATGATGTTGTAAAGATATGTTGACTAACACATGTGAACTGTTAGATGGCATATGGCATAAAAGTCATGCATATTAGGTCTTTTTCTACTTTCCTTTATTATTTATTCTTTGATTGCATACTTCAATATTCCCAAACTGGAAACAATCTGCCTTCTGTTTTCTCACACTGCAAAATGTACTTTAAGTATCTAGGACATGTTCGAAAATATATTTTGAAAAAATACTAGATCCTATTGGTAAATAATTGAATATTTATTTTCATATCTTATACACAACAGGTAGGAATATGAGCAAGGGAGTGTTAGATGAGAATAATCTACTCAAGTTTGGATAAAGAGAGTCACTCACCTTATGCACATGTGGAAAATATGTATACTTTTATTTGATATAGTCTTGCTGGAAAGTGAGATACCCTGATCTTTCCTTAAGGGGAGAAGCAAGGAGAGATACAAGTCAAATTCTTCAAGGTGGTACTACTTCTAGTCTCCTAAAAAGACTTAAAGTAGGTGGGATGGTTAGGCTAATCTGTCAACTCGGCCAGGTAATTGTGTCCAGCTGTTTGGTCAAGAAAACCCTGGGCTAATTGTAATACAAGAGCATTTATGGACTTTGGTCACCAGTTAAGTTTACTGAGTGGATGGCTGATTACATCTGCTTCAATCAGGGAGATTGCATCAGCAATGGATGATGCTTTTATCCAATCAGTTGAATGCCTTAAAAGGGGGAGTGATTTCAACATTCAGAGAGAATTTCCCAGCTCATCCTTGGACAGCCAACTTCTCTCAGAAACTCATCAAGGATCTTTCATCGGACTTTCATTAGAGCCCCTGGTTTGCAGCCTGCCTGTGGAACCTGGACTTGTGCATCCCCAGAGTCATGTGACAGCCTCTTATAAAATCTCATATTATTGACAGATATCTCTTGTTGATTCTGTTTCCCGAGAAAACCCTGACTATTACAGTGGGTGACAAAATCAAGCCTCATTCCTTACTGTTACAGGTGGGCTTAATGCCATCATTGGTATTCATCAACTTATTCTTCCATTTCCAGGCTATATCTCCCTGATACTCAACTGTGAACTATCAGTTGCTTAACTGCTCAGGTAACCCTGAACTTCACCCAAAGGAGTCTGGGCTGTTTCTTATTTTAACCATGTCAGTGGATCTCACTGACATCAATCAAGGTTTTCATTCATTGATTGAGAAAAGCACTCCCATAGAGTAGATGTTGTTTCCAAAAAACAAAGACCCATAAAATACTGTGCCTATTTCCTAATGGTAGGAGATGTCAGGCAATAACTATTCTATTTTTTTTTTTATTGAGGGAATATGTACATACCTTAGATAATATGAAATCTAAAAACCACTCATGTGGCAGTCTACTGGAATTTATTCAGGGTCTTTATCTTCTTTCTGGCATGTAGGTACTTAGTCATATATAAATTATTTTTGTGTACTGACAAACAAAACAAACCAACAATTAGTGGCATAAAATCACAAAATTTAGTCTGAATATAAGTTGTTTAAAATCACAAAATCAAATCTTATCTTTCAGCAAAAAAAAATAATGATGATGATGCAATTTGAGTGGGATTCAGCTGGGTGACTCTTCTGTTCTCACCTGGAAACACTGTCAGTTCACATGGGTTCTATGGTCTCAGAAGACTGCACTTATAAATGGCTTAAGTACCTTGATTTTCTTTCATATGGCCTTTCATTCTTCAGTAGCCTAATTGGCTTCTAACACAACATGTTTGTATTACTGCAGGGGTTGTCTCACAAAAGCTAAAGCTGCAAGGGCCCTCAAGGACAACCCTCAGGTGTTATACACATCACTTTACCACATTCTGCTCATCAAAACATGTCACATTTACACCAGAAAAAAGGATGGGTGGATAGACTTCACCTGTTAATGGGGGAAGTTGCAAAGATGTTGTGGCTATTTTAAATAAATTACCATGTGATATACAGAATACTTTTCATTCCTTGCATATCAGTCCATTTTGCATGATGGCATCAATATAATGGGTCATTCTGATGTTTTGAAATATATCTGGGATTCTATGATGAAAAAAATGACATGAGAAAACATGGTCCCAGGGCAAAATGGTATTGTCATTTGCTATGTAAAAGCAAGTTTATTTTGTTTTGCCTTTTCATGGGATTGGAGAAAAATTCATTCACAAGATCAGAGCTACAAACTAAGTGCTAGAAGGTATGATATTCTAATAAAGTTAATATTTTTGGCACTACGGTTTTGATTTGAGGAACCACCTGTGTGATATTAAAGTAGTCTATAGTCATATGTTACAATTTAACTACTTGTTATAGGCTGGGCCAATTAATTCAATGGCTATATTAAGGGGACCTTTAATTTTTTAAAATATATCATTACTATCATCTCTGGAAGTCTTTATAAAATAACACTTTTCTTCACATTTTCTGTATTGTTTGTGATGTAAGGTTTTTTCAGTAGACTCAATAGATGGATTCCTCCAAGTACGAAGTATATCTATTCCAAATAAACTTTTAATAATGGGGAAATAATCACAGGAGTTAAACAGCCAAATGAAACCTACTCTGAAGCAGTCTTGAACTAAAACTAAATTCATAATGTGGTCTTCATAAGCCTACCCTCTAACTGGAGGATTATGATAGTATTTTGATTCCTCTTGTATCAGTGACAGGTGAGAAGTTATATCCAGTAACCATTAAAATGTCTGAGTAATCCCCTTCCTCCAGTGCACAGTTCCTCGGGCAAATGATCCCTTTCCCCAACTTTACTTTTTCCCAGGAGGTTTACACATCTTCCTATCATTTGTAACAACAGTTATCCTTTCTGAGTTCCAAAGGGATGGCTTTCTATATCATTACTAGAATACTGAATACCAAGTTTTTATTAAATATATCCCACCCTTCCTAGAATTAAATTCTGCCCCTCACCCAACTCTAACACATTTAAGATCCATCCTTCAAAAGTCAGTCCACACAGTTCATATTAGTGGAGTCATAAAAAGGCATTTGGTTTGTAGGCAATTACTTCTCAAATTAGGAACCTTAATTGTGTTAAGCTGAGATTTGACCATGTTTATTGTTCTGAAGGTAATTAGAAGTGTTGTCATTTGATTTGGGGACTCTTGTGAGGTTCCTGTTTCAGGTGAAATCATCGTGTGTTCTCCAGACATGGGGATGCTATTTTTTTGGAGAAAGCATAGGGAACTAATTCTTATAGCCTAAAAATTCAGATAATTTTGAAGTTCAAGATCTGAAGTTTTCTCAAGCAAATCTCTCAATCTCCTTTAAAGTATAAACTTTCAAAAAGAAATGATAAAGCTCAAATTTGTAGAATACACATGCTTTATTAAGGCTCTTCATCCTACAGCTAGCTTGCATATGAAAACTTAACACCTCATACTCCAAAGAAGACAATTTTCTTATATTTTTGAAGATAGATATTTAGGACTGTTTAGTTAGAGTTGAGCATGTCAGGATCCCCTTACTATAATGCTTGGCCTTCACCATGTACTCCCAAAGTAAGTGGTTGAGGCTTGTATCATGCTCCTTATGAACTGGAACATGATTTTCTGTAGCAATATGGGTCCCTTAAATTGACCTCTACCAATCAATAGAGACATAAAATGCAAAAAGAAGAAAATACTAAATAAGAGGATAGAAAAAAGATGAAGGCCTGTAAGAAAGCAGAGAAGTGCAAGACATGTGGGACTATGGCCACCAACTCTACCCTTATCAACCCATCTCTTAAGGACACACTTCAGTTTTCCAAGTAGGTAATAACCAAGAATATGCAGGCTCTAGCCTTGTAGCCCAATGATATAGACTGATGTCTGTCATTAAGACAAACTTTTCATTTAAGTCACTGGAAAAGCAAAGGTCTTCTCTTGCCTCATTTTAATCCCTCAAAAAATGTGTTCCCTTCTATCTTCACTTTCTTGTTAAGACCTCATTAACAGAATTGCTAACAGAAAACACAGTCAAATGCAATATTTAAAATGATAAAAATAACCAAAAACACATTTTTTGGTTCAGAATCTATTACTGGATACAAATTCTTAAATATCACCTAAAAGATTGTCTCATTCTACTTCCTTCCATCCATCTCTTGCCCATTTGCAACTTTTTTCTACTTTTTCTCTACCAACATTCTTTTCAACAATAGATGTGCAATTAATTATAGGAAAGGTGAATAAAATACATAAGAATGGAGTTTAAGAAGATGGAAGGGAAGAGAGGTGAGATAATGATCCATATCACTCCTCAGAATTGATCTCATATGTGAACAAATAATGTCTTCTCTTTTCCAAAAAGTAGAAATATTTTTATGCTAAAATGGTTACCATGTTGCCCTTCACTTTTACAGTTTTTTTGTAGAACACAAACAATAAGCATTGTTAAGTCAAATAATTGCTTTATCTTCCTTTCTTATGAAAATATTAATGTGGCATGAATAAAATGAATCTGAGTAAGAGAAGAGGCTTGGAGATTGGCTTAAAAATAAAATCCTACAGGGTGCAGATGCAGTTTAAGTGATTGAGCACCTGCTTCTCATGTACGAGTTCCCGGGTTCCATCACCAGTACTTTCTAAAAACATACAAAAGAATAAACCAACTCTCATTGGGAAGCAGATGTAGCTCAGTGGTTGAGAGTGTGCTTCCCATGTATGAGGTCCTAGGTTCAATCCCTGGTACTTCCTAAAAAAAAATTAAATGAAATAAAATAAAACCCTACCAAACTCAGCTGCAATTCTTGAATATGTGCATATGCATACATATTAGAATATCATTTAGGACACACACACCCCTTATCCTGGTATTAGTGCAAGAACCATCTGCTATAAACAAAAAATTCACATTTTTCCACATTCCAGTTTGACATGATGTCAGCAACTCAAGCCAAATACCTCCCTCTCCTGGCTAAAAAAGGGAACTCCATTCATTTAAAAAATGACTGTAAATTCATATCACTAATCTTTCCCATTCCATGATCATACCCCTTACAGTACAAATAAAAGACTGAATTGTAAGTATATTAAAGGTAAGGTAGACAGTGTGATGTTTTAGATGAGCTGAACTGTTCTCTGCTTATGTTTTCAAAAGGTGAAAATCAAGTTGTCAATCTACCTGGGCACTTATCTGGAGGTTTTGGGAGAGAATACGTTAACAAGCTCATTAAGGTTGCTGGCAGAGTTCAGTTCCTTGTGAGTGTAGAGCTGAGGTCCTAGTTTCATTGTTGACTGTCAGCCAGGAGACTCATCTCCCAAAGGCCACTTGCATTCTTCATGTTCTTACCTTCTCCATCTTCAAACCAGCAACAATGTTTGAAGTCATTCTCATGCTTCAAATCTCTCTGCCTTCTCCTGACATATCACTCTTGGCTAGAAAAAGTTCTCAAGTATCAAGAGTTCATATGGTCTTTCAATGAATGCAAGATGACAACATATGTGGTCATTAGAATCACAAAACAGCTTGTGCAAATTACCCCATTTTGGATACCAGCAATAGGTTGATTATATAAATATCCACACAGGCAAGTCGCAGCAATGGCTGCATATCACAGCACTAATGATCAATTAAATTGGGCCCAAAGAATGGAAATCTTAGGCTTAAGATAACTGAGCTGCAGAATACAAAATGGACTAAGCCAAGAAAACAAATCAAGATTTTTGCCAGCTCATGATTATTATGTAAAATAAGGACTCAAATATTGCTACATAGAGATCAGCAGTCATGAGGAGAAGAACTAAGATCTTGATGTCACTAAAGATATGGTGTGCAAAACTTGGGTTACATAATTATTGTTGGATATTGCATTCATTGCAGAGTAGCTTCAAAAAGTAATCTAAGGGCTATGGTAGTTGAGAGACAGGTGTGTGTAATGGCCAGCTACAATAGGAAGAAATTTATGGAGCTTTCAAAATTTGGATGAACCTCATTATCACAATAATGAGAAATTTCCACACCATGGTCCTCAAGCAGAAATGGAAAAGATTTTACTTATTCTCTGCTTTGTAGGATCTTGTGTCAGTCTTAATTATATAAGCATAATCTCTGTATTATTCTGTTGCATCGTTTCAGTGCATATGAGAAAGCCCAAATAAGGAATCATCAGCAAGGAGAAAACACAATTTAATAAAATGATCTTTCAGTCCTAAATCTCTTCTCTCACTGAGCTTTGCAACTTACTAGCTTAGAGAATCGTTTGTCTCTCTAGGTATTTTTATCCTCTGGACAAAATGGTATTAATTCTACCTATTGATACTATTTAATTTTCAGGTTGTCAGAAAATATATGATTGTCAATAATAGAGATACTTTGCCCCAAAATAGGATTCTCCAAGTTTAATTTATCTCATTCCACTATCATTCCTTGAACCTTGAGAGAATATTTGGGTTAATAATTGAGATTATTTTTGTCAGTGAGAAACAACAGCAAAAGCTTCAAAGAAATAATCAAGGAAACTCAAAACCATATGCCCCAGACAATTACTGGATAATACTGAGTGAACAATAGTGCAGTGAAGAGCCCTTTAAGAGTTTAAACAGCATGAACCTTTATTATATTCTATTGCCTTAACTATAGACTTGTCTCTTACCTTTTGCTCCCCCCCTCTTATAATTCCTAGTTGTTCCTACTTCTAAATTCCACTTGTTTTATTAAACTTTATTTTTGTAAATTATGAAGCGCTGTTCACAGTTCAAGTCCTCTCCATTTCCAGTTTTCTCTTAATTCCTTAATAAAAGTTTCTTAAGATATAGAAGGACACCAATGTTATATTTAAGGAAATTGAAAAGGCATTAACATGCTTCTAGTGAGAATATTTTTGTGCATTTCAGTTTTCAATTTAAGCTTTTGTGATACAGAAAATAAGCTCCTGTAAAGTTTCAGTCCATTCCTGATGTTTTTCAATTAGTTTATGCTCCATGGAATGCATCAAATGTGCCATACTGTGACTTCAATGGAGAGAAGACAAAAATATAAAGGGACTAATATTTCTTGAGATTCAACTGTGAACCAAAGTATAGAAAGATTGTTTTCTATGTAAGGAAATGAAGAAAGATGGAAAAAATATTGCCAACAGAGAGAACAGCACAAGTGCCCAAACCATCTCAGCATCATTTAGACTACTATCCCTGCCACTGGTTCATTTGCAAGCAACTCTTAATAGCTTATTGAGACTCTCTCTCTTGAACCCACATTTTCTATCTTTCTTGCTGACTTGGGTAATTGAATCAATTCTTCTATTCCATTTCCTTATTAATTTATGATTTGGTTTACTTCTACCTTTCCAGTTAACTTTACCTGGGATCTAGGCACCAAATCCCCTTGGTAACAGAGTATATAAGAGCCAAGGGTCAGCCTACACTTATCTGCACAATGCAGCTCTCAGTAAATATAAAATGAGCATTAGTCACGAACCTGGAGGACAAAATGCTGTGTGAAGCAAGCCAGACACAAAAGGACAAATATAGGAAGATTACATTATTATGAACTAAATGTATTGTTTAACATAGTGTATGATTCCATTTATATAAAACATATAAAACATAAATAAAAATCAATTTATATAGGAAAGAAAAAAGTATTAGAGCAAAAATAGCCAGAAAAGGAAGCTGTGGACAGCAGAAGCATAGAGAGATCAAGAAGTGATGGAGTTCCTTATTAGTTTTTTTTTTGTTTATTATTATGGAAATAATGAAAATGCTCTAATGATGACTGAGGTGATGAAGGCACAACTACGTAACTGTTCAAATACCACTGATCACGCACTTTGGATGAACTGTATGCTTTGTTGATACGTATCAATAAAATTGATTTAAGAAAAAAAGGTAAACAGCATTTAAAAATGGGAAAATATGTGAATACACATTTACCAAAGAAGAAACGTTCAATTCTTTTCATCTCTAGGGAAATACAAATTAAAATCTGCTATGAGTTATCATATACACATACTAGAATGGCTGAAATCGAGAGAGATAATACCATCTGTTAAAGATGTGGAAAAACTGGAGCACTCATACATTTCTAGTGAGAACGCAAAATGATGCTGACACTTTGAGAAACAATTGTCAGTTTCTTAAACATATAAACTTACCATAATTCTTGTTAATTCCACTCTGAGAAATCTATCCAAGTCAAATCATGTCTGACAATGATTCCTGGGGCAAGTTCATGGCAGCAAAAACTGGGGGAAAAAATAGGAATGTCTATTAACTGGTGCATGGATAATAAAATGTGATACATCCATAAATAGATTTGCAGCTTTAACTATCTAATTTTAAGCTCCCCCCATGCCGCCCTTGGAAGCAGCCCCACCCAGCCTGTTCCCAACCCACCTGGAGGACACACAGGCCTCTGCAGTACTTACTTTAGCATTAATTATAAGTTCAAATAGGACAGAAGAAACGAGTAAGGAAACCATAACTGAGTCCAACTCTGTTACTCAGGGGAGCATAAATTCCAAAGTAGGGCCCACTGGCAAGGCACCAAACTCTTGAGCTGTCTGCCCTGACTCTTGTTTAGATGTATCCAGAGCCCTCACGAGCCATGCTATTTGGGGTAGTAGCTACTTTGGCAGTCAAAGAGATCCTGCTGAGACATGCATAAGCGTAAACTCTGGAATGACCTTCTGACTCACTCTGAAGTCTCTTAGCCATATAAACTCATTCTTCTTTACCTTTCCCCCCTTTTGGTCAAGGTCTTTTTCCAGTTGCATTGCAAGTTGGTGCGTGGTAGTAATCCCTCAGTGCCAGGGAGGCTCATCCCCAGGAGTCATGTTGCACGCTGGGGGGAAAGTAATGTATTTATATGCTGAGTTCAGCTTAGAGAGAGGCCAGGAGCAACAAAGAGGCTCCCAGGAGGCAACTCTTAGGCACCCTATAATATTACATTTCAATTTGAAGAGTAAAAGTTCATACACACAGTCATCAGTATCAAAGGCCCATCTGGAGACCATCCTCCTTCATTAGTCATTGCCCCTGTACTTGGGGGATTCTTGCTGACCTATTAAAGAATGTGGCAGAGCTCCCCAGGATGGGAATTTGACATTTTTTTGGTTATTGGATGAATCTCCACCCACCATGGCAATGACCCATGAACATTTAAACAAACTTACATGCCTTATATGTATGCCCAGGTGAGCTTCCTCCCATGTATCTCCCATCACTGACACCCCGCACCAATTATCCTCCCCTGTCACAGAGAACCACAAGTGCTGGAGAGGATGTGGAGAGACAGAACACTTATTCACTGTTGGTGGGAATGCAGAATGGTACAGCCACTATGGAGGACTGTTTGGCAGTTCCTAAAGAAGTTTAATACAAAGTTGCCACATGTCTCTGCAATACTGCTACTGGGTATATAACCAGAAAAACTGAGAGCGGTGAAACGAACAGACATCTGCACACCGATATTCATGGTGGCTTTATTCACAAATGACAAAAGTTGGAAACAACCCAGGTAGCCATCAACCGATTAATGGATAAACTGTGGTGTATTCATGCAATGGAATATTATGCAGCTATAAGAAGAAATGAAGTCATAAAGCACATGACAACATGGATGAATCTAGAGGACATTATGCTGAGCAAAGCAAGCCAGACACAAGAGGTCAAATATTGTATGATTGCGTTACTGTGAACCAAATCTTTTGTGTAACATATTGCAAGATTCAAAAAAAAAATT
>JAQZBX010094723.1:0-12024 GCA_029593785.1 Cabassous unicinctus | reverse complement strand
CAGCTGTTAAAGTTAAAGGAATTGCCAGCTGAGTGCACTTAATCTGAGTGAAGTCAGCTGCCCAAGGAAGAGCCAGCTCACCAAAAGCCCCTGACGGGACGTACGTGTGCCAGTCATTGGACAGCCTGAAACACCTCTAAGAGACAAAGCTAAGTAGTGTCTGTGTCAAAGCCAGCTGTTCCCTCTAACTCTAACCCAAATGCCAATTGCTAGGGGGAGGGCAAGCCAAACACCCCTTAAGAAATCTTGTCTGTTTTCATTTCCTGTAGTTACTCTCTATGCAATAACTAAAAGGGCAATGCCTCTTCTCATCACCCTCTTAGCCAGCTGTTTAAGCATAACCACCACCATAGAAAACTGGGATTGGCAATTTATACCAAACTCCATTATCTATTACAATCTCCCCTGAAGCTAACTAACAGCATAGAAGAAACTAGCTGTGCCTTAGAAGTCCTAAAACAGCAAACAAACTCTTTTGCTACTGTAGTAATGCAAAATCACAGAGCCCTTAACACGCTAATAGCAGCCCGGGAGGTGGGGGGACATGCCTATTTCTCAAGAAAAATGCTATTTCTATATAAATCACTCTGGAATGGTCCTAAACAACATTTGAAACCTGCAAGATGAAGCCCACCAACTTCAGGGGAACACAGCCTCTGAAGGCACCCACCCTTTCTCACTCTCATGGTCCAATATGTCATAGCTGACCCCATTTTTGGACCCACTTACCACCATCTCCTTTATCCTTTTAGTAGGGCCATATGTCTTCAAAATTCTAACTGACTGTTTATTCCTTCCAGAATCAGTGCCTTCCAAAACAAGATATTAGTCACATGGGGATTTCAGCCAGTTCCAACCACAGTGTCAGATCTGTCTTCCCTCAACCTCAACAGAATAGCTAGAGAGTTTTATGCCCTGTCAGGCAGGGACTACTGTCCTAACCAGCAGGAAGTAACTACAGAAGAATGATCATTGCCCCTCAGCACCCCCCTTAATAAGGGCATGAGCTCTCTGAGGGGGGAGTTGAGGCAGGTTAGGGTAATGGAGGAAAAGATGACCCACAACATTGCCTGCAGACCACATGGTCAGCAGACAACATGGCTGCAAGACATTGCTGGGACCTTGAGTTTAACCTTGAGGTCCCAATTTCTCTTTCTGGGATCTCCCCTTGGCCCTGGATATTTCAAAAAGACCTCACCATTGGCCCCCACCATAGGTGGGGTAACCAATAACCACTGGAGTCCATCCCCTTATCATTAGCAAGGGGGTGGAATGATTAACAGTTTAAAAGGCAATCACAAGAGGCAGAGCCCACTCTTTCTACCTAGAGGGCCCCACACCAAATCTCGGTGTGCATTTCTGTCTTTCCCATTTCTCAGCAAGCTCTGTTCTTTCTCCCATTTCCCAAATAAATTCTTTTTACTGGCCTAACTAAACTGGCATGTTCATAAATTCTTCTATGCATCATAGCCAAGAATCTAGAGGAATCCAACACTTTTCCATCTTCACTACTAAACTCATTCTATGAAGCCAATATCACCCTAATACCAAAGCCAGATCAAGATTTTACAAAAAAAGAAAACCATAGATCCATTTCCCTAATGAATATAGATGCAAAAATCCTGAACAAAATATGTGCTAATAGAATCCAACTATACATGGAAAGAATTATTCATCATGTTCTAGTGGGTTTTATACCAGGCATGCAAAGGTGGTTCAACATAAGAAAATCAATCAGTGAAATATAACATATTAAGTCAAAGATGAAAAATCACATGTTCATCTCAATTGATCCAGAAAAGACATTTGACCAAATATAGCAGCCTTTCTTGATAAAAATACTCCAAAAGATAGGAATTGAAGGAAAATTTCTTAACATGATAAAGGGCATATATGAAGAATCAACAGCTAACATTGTACTTAATAGTGAAAGACTGAATCCTTCCTGTTGAGATCAGGAATAAGACAAGTTTGCCCACTGCCACCACTGTCATTAAGTTTAGGTCTAGAGGCTTTAGCTAGAAAAATCAGGCAAGAAAAAGAGGTAAAAGTCATCCAAATTGGAAAGGAAGAAGTAAAATCTACCTATTCGCAGATGATATGATCCTATACCTAGAAAATCCTGAAAACTTTACAACAAAGCTACTAGAGCTAATAAACAAGTTCAGCAGAGTGGCAGGATACAAGATTGTACACAAAAATCAGTAGTGTTTCTGTACATTAGTTGAGCAATGTGAAGAGGTAGTCAGGGGAAAGATTCCATTTACAATGGAGATAAAAAGAATCAAATATTTAGGAGTAAACTTAACCAAGGATGTAAAGCATTTGTGTTCTAAAAACAACAATGCATTGCTAGAAGAAATCAAAGAAGACTAAATAAATGGAAGAACATTCCATGATCATGGATTGGAAGACTATATCATTAAGATATCAATTCTACCCAAATTGACATACAGATTCAATGAAATCCCAACAAATATTCTGTCTTTTTAAAGAAATGGAAATCCCAATTATCAAATTTATTTGGAAGGGTAAGGAACCCCGAAAAGTGAGAAACATCTTACAAAGGGAAAGCAAAGTTGAGGGACTCTCTCTTATGTACTTAATCCTATTACCTAGGTACACTGGTAAAAACAGCATGGTATTGGCATACAGATAGACATATAGACCAATGGAACCAAATCGATAGTTCAGAAACAGACCTCACATCTATTGTCATGTGATTTTTTTTTACAAGGGTGACAAGCCCACCCAGCTGGGACAGAACAGTCTATTCAACAAATGGTGCTGGGAGTACTGGATATCCATGTACAAAAGAAAGAAAGAGGAACCCTCACACCTTATACAAAATCAATTCAAAATGGATCAAATACCCAAATACAAAAGCTAGAAACATAAAATTCCTTGAAGAAAATGCAGATAAACATCTTCAAGACCTTGTGGTAGCTATTGGTTTCTTAAACCTTACACGGAAAGCACAAGCAATGAAAGAAAAAAACATGGATAAATAAGACTTCCTCTAACTTACACTTTTGTTCTTCAAAGGACATTGTCAATAAAGTGAAAAGGCAGCCCATTCAATGGGAGAAAATATTTGGAAACAACATATCCGATAAGTGTTTGATTTCCATGCTATATAAAGAGATCATACAACTCAACAATAAAAGGCAAGCTATTCTATTAAAAAATGGACAAAAGACTTAAACAGACATTTTTCTAAAGAGGAAATACAAATGGTGAAAAACCACATCAAAAAATGTTCAATATCACTAGCTATTAGGGAGATGCAAATCAAAACTACAATGAGATATCATCTCACATTATTTTTAAAAAATAGAAAACAGTAAGTGCTGGAGAAAATGTGAAGAGATAGGAACACTCCTTCACTGTTAGTGGGAACGCATAATGGTGCAGCCTCTGTGAAATACTTTTTGGCAGTTCCTCAGGAACCTAAATATAGAACTGCCATATAATCCGGCAACTCCATTACTAGGAATATATCCAGAAGAACTGAAAACAATGATGCAAAGAGACATTTACACAACAATGTTCTAGGAGCATTATTCACAACTGTCAAAAGAAGGAAACATCCCAAATGTCCATGAACTAATGAATGGATAAACAAAAGGTGGTATATACATATGATGGAATACTATGCTGCTGTAAGAAGAAATGAAATTGGGACATGTATGATAACATGGATGAACCTTGACAACGTTAGGCTGAGTGAAGTAAGTCAGACACAAAAGAACAAATATGGTATGGTCTCACTCATATGAATGAAATATAAAGACTAAACACATGGAATTAAAACCTAGAATATAGGTTACCAGGAAATAGGTTGAGGGCTGAGAAGGGGTACTGATGCTTAATGTATTTAAAATTTGAAGACTATACTTTCAGGGATCATTTCTATAGTTGGTTAATGTATTTAAAATTTGTAATTAACTTGACTGTAAAAGTGTGGAAATGGATAGAGTTGATGGCAACACATTATAGTGAGTATAACCAACATGGCTGAATTATAAATGGGATTGTGGCTGAAAGGGGTAGTTTAGGGATGTAAATGTCAATTGAAAGAAATCTGGAGAATAATCTAGGAACTGAATGACATAGTGAACCTAGAGGTGGGTGAGGATTGTTGTTAATACTAGAAATACTAGCATGTACTTCTGTGAGCTAGTATGTCACTATTACAAAGTGATAAGAAAATGGTGATGCATGGGGAAAAGTACAATTAATGTAACTTATGGACTGTAGTTAAGAGCAATATTGTAATAGTCTTGCATCAATGTCAAAGAAGGTACTATATTAATGCTAAGGGTCAATAATAGGGGGTATGGGGTTTTTTTTCTTTTGGACTAAGGAAAATGTTCAAAAATTTACTGAAGTGATGACTACACAACTCTGTGATGAAAGTGAGAGCCACTGAGTGTACACTTTGTATAGATAATACAGGGCATGGGACTGTATAACACAGCAAACCATGTGGTGGAAGATGGGCTCTGGTTAACAGTACAAATATGAGAGAGTCTTCTCTCCTAAACTATAACAAATGTACAATAATAATACATGATATTAACAATAGGGGGTGTATTGAAAAATATACCAAATGTAAGCTATGGACTATAGTTAGTGATTATAGTCTGATGATGTTCTTTCACAGTCTGTAACAAAAGTTCCACAACAATGCAAGGTGTTGGTGGATGGGTGATGTATGGGAATTCTGCACATTATACATGGTTGTTTTGTAAGCTCACGACTTCACTAATAAATGTGTATTTTAAAAATAATATATGGAACATCTAGAGAGGAGATCAATAAGGAAATAAAAGACTTGAATGATACAGTAAACCGCCTAGACCTAAAAGATTTTATAAATTTTATTGAAATGTATTCATAAACCATACAATCTAAATGAAGTGTACAATCAATGGAATTTGGTATAATGAGAGATTTGTGCATTCATCACTATAAACAATACTAGAGCATTTTCATTACTCCAAAGAAAAACCCCTACCGCTTACTAGTCACTGTTCAAAGACTCTATTCTTCTCCTCAGATTGTTCACAATTAGGGTATAAAAACACTACCAATTTTTGTGTGTTCATCTTGCACCCTGCCATTTGCTGAATTCATTTATAAGCTCTAGTAGCTTTGTCATAGATATTTTGGGATTTTCTAAATATAGATGCATGTCATCTGTGAATAGAGAAAATTTTGTTTCTTTTTTTCCAATTAAGATGCCTTTTATTTCATTTTCTTGCTTAATTACTCAACCTAGAACATCTGGGACAATGATGAATAGTAGTTGTGACAGTGGGCATCCTTGTCTTTTTCCTGATCTTAGAGGGAAAGCTTTCAGCCTTTCCCCATTGAATATGATGTTGGCTGTGGGCTTTTCATATGTGCCCTCTATCGTGTTAAGGAATTTTCCTTCTATTCCTATTTATTGCATTATTTTTTATCAAGAAAGGATTTCTGGTAGAAAATATGTTCCCCAATGTAAGAGTTAGACTCATTTACAATTTCCTTATACATGGCAATTCTGACCCTTTTATTTGAACCCTTTTATTTTAATTAGCACTATACTCATTAAATATATGTACCAGAGACTTAAATCTTCTTTCTTCCCATATGCCAGCTGAGCCCTGAATCTCAGCAGTGTTTCAACACCTACTCCAGTTCATGATACTCACCCAGGCCAACTAACAAAATGATGATGATGGACAATGCCCAACCCAAGAAACAGAGTATCTACAACTGTAAGCAAGACAGTTTCATCCATCTACCCCATGGGATCTAAGCCCCCTCTCAACCAGAAACAGAGTGGGCATCACCATCCTAAAATCCTCAAGATTGAGAAATGAAAAAACATAAGGAGGAAATGCAACTATGGACTAAAGTAAACGTATTATCCTAGCAGTGGAAAATCTTGTAAGCTTGATATAAAGGCAGTGGTCACCAGAGTTCTGAGAGGAGGAAGAGGGAAAAATAGGTGTGGGGCATTTTGGGGACATTGGAATTGTTCTGAATGACATTGCAATGATGGATACAGGCCACTATACATTTTGTCAAAATCTATAAAAATGTATGGTGCAAAGTGTAAACTATAATATAAACTATAGACCATGGTTAGTTGGTTAGTAACAATGCTTCAATAGGTGTTCATCAATTGTAACAAATGTACCACACTAGTGAAAGATGTTGTTAATGGGGAAAATTGTGGTAGGGGGAGCATGTGGGGGTATTTGGTAATCCCCCTATATTTTTGATGTATCATTTATGGAATCTAAAGCTTCTTTAAAAATAAAAATAATAAAAAGAAAGGATTCCCAATGTTGTCACATGCCTGTTCTGCATTGATCAAGATGATCATGTGTGTTTTTGTCCTTTGATTTTTTAATGTGGTGTATAATGTTAATTTTCTTGTGTTGAAACACCCTTCCATACCAGAAATAAAACCCACTTGATAGTGGTGTATAATTCTTTTAATATGCTGTGGGATTTGGTTTATAATTATTTTGTTGAGAAAGTTTGGATCTATATTCATCAGAGAGATTGTTCTATAATTTTCTATTCTTGTAATATCTTTATCTGGTTATAGTATTAGTGTAATGGCTTCATAAAATGAGTTGCATAATTTTCCTTCCTCTTCATTTTTTAGGAAGAGTTTATGCAGGATTGGTATTCTTATGAAAATACTTGGTAAAATTCATCTGTGAAGTAACCTAGTCCTGGACTTCTTTTGTTGGGAGAATTTTGATGACTGATTCAATCTCTTTACTTTGTGTTTGGTTTGTTGAAATCTTATATTTCTTCTAGAGTCAATACAGGTTGTTGCATTTCTTGGAATTTGCCCATTTCATCAAGTTTATCTAATTTGTTGGCTTACAGTTTTTCATAATATCCTCTTACGATCCTTTTTATTTCTTTGGGGTCAGTAGTAATGACCCCTTTTCATCCCTGATTTTGATTATTTACATTTCCTCTCTTTTTTCCTGGTTAGTCTAGCTAAGGAATGTCAATAATTTTTATTTTCAAAGAACCAGCTTTTGGTTTTGTTGTTTCTCTATACTGTTTGTTCTAAATCATTTATTTTGGCTCTAACCTTAGTTATTTATTTCCATCTGCAAGGATTCAGATTAGTTTGATGTTCTTTTTGTACATCCTCCAGGTGTTCAGTTAGGTCTTTGAATTTAGCTATTTCTTCCTTTTTTAGTATAGATGTTTAGGGCTATAAATTTCCTGCTCAGCTGCAATCAATAAATTTTTTTATGTTGTGTTCTCATTCCATTCTTCTCAAGATAATTAATAATTTCTCTTACAATTTCTTCTATGACACACTGATTATTGTTTAGTCAAAGCTTTTGGGAAGATGGCAACAGATAGGGAGGCAAGGCACAACACTCTTACAAAAGCAAAGGAGAAAGGGCAAAAAACTATCTAAGGAGCTGATTTGGGGAGCTGCAGAACAGGAGAGTGCTGTGCATCATCCGAGAGAGATGGACAGAGAAAAAAAGAGTCCAAACAAAAACCATGACTTACTCGCCCCTGTGGCTGGGATTGGCACATATACCCCACCCTGAAGTAGAATAGCTTCAGTAAAACCTCTGGCTCACTGCAGCCAACTGAGTGGGGAAAGAAAGTCCTCCTCCCTGGGAGGAATAGGGGTCTGGTGGAGGGTGGAGAGTGGTTTCTTTTCAGTGAATTTGGTCAGCTGATCCCCCTTTGAATTGCAAAAAGACCGAAGCCAGCACAAAAATGGCCCAAAGGAGAGGCAGACTGTCACACGCAATAACCCTGTGAGAGAGAGGAACTAAGAGAGAAGGAAGACAGGAGAGATAGCAAGCAAATTGTCAGAAGTTCAACTCGACTGAGGGAAAAGAGGGTGGGGAGACCCAGATAACCTTTCAGAAGACTGTCTAAACTGTGAAGTGAATGTAGCTCAGCGGAGGAATGCCTGCCTTACATATACTAGGCCCCTGGTTCAATTCCTAAGAGAAGTTATCCAGAGAGTGATTCAGTGGGTTGTCAAGCACACAACTGTCACCTTGTGACAGAGAACTTATAGACTGAGAATTTTTGTATTAGGCTTTTTGATCTGTTACTTTATATTTTTTATTATTATGGTCATTTTATTTTTATTCTTTAATTTATTCTCTAAATCTTACCTGTGGAGGGCAGGCTGCAGGATGATTGATTAATGAGCACCAGCAGCCTGAGATAGTTCCTAGGGGCTTAAGAGGGAAGCCTGGTTTTTCTGGGTTGTTTTTTGTTTTTTCCTTTTTTTTCCTTTTATTTATTTTTTCTCCTTAGTTTCTCTATTTCTTTTCTTTCTTTCATTTTTCCCTCTTCCATTGCCTTTTCTTCATTCCACCTTCTGTTTGGTCTTCATTTTTATTTTATTCTTCTCATCTTTCCAGTCTTTTATATTATTCTATTTTTTCTCATTTCATTTATTTGACTCCACCTTTTTTTTCTTATTCCTCTGAAATATTTATGGTTTTTCACTCATTACTTATTTTTCTGCCTCTTTTATGGTACTATTTCTTCCTTTTTGTTATTACTATTCTTTTTCTCTTCTCTCTTTCTTTTTCTATGGTCTTAATATTGCTTCAAGGGAACACTGACAACTACAAGAATATAGAATAAGTGGAACCTAGCTTCAAAGAGGAAACTTAACACAAAACAAAACAAAACAAAACCCTAGAGTAGGGAAAAAAATGAAAAGAAGCTAAACATCTGAATAAGCCCATCAAGATAAACAGATGCCTAGACACCAACAAAAATTACAAGCCATACACACACAAAAAAACAAAAACAGTAACCCATGGCCCATTGTAATGAACAAACTAAATAACAGGAGGAGATGTAACACATATCATGAACCAACTTAATGAAGTGAAGGAAGAGATAAAGGATATTAAGAAGACATGGGGGAACACACTAAAGAAATCATAAACATACATATAAAAATAACAGATCTGATGGTGATGAGTGGCACAATGTAAGAAATAAAAAATAAGCACCTAACAGCAGATTTGAATAGGCAGAGGAAAGAGTTAGTGATGTCAATGCTAGTATATCTGAAATCGGACAGATAGTAGAACAGATAGATAAAAAGACAGAAGAATTTCAGCAGGACTCAGGGAACCGAATGACAGCAAAAAATGCACCAACATAGGCATTATAGGCATCCCAGAGGGAGAAGAGAAGAGAAAGGAGGCAGAAGGAGTGTTAGAGGAAATAATGGCTGAAAATTTCCCAACTCTTTTCTGGGACATGGATGTACATGTCCAGGAAGCATAGCACACTCCAAACAGTATAAATCATAAAAGGCCAATCACAAGATATATAGTTATCAAATTGTCAAATGCTCAGGACAAAGAGAACACTGAAAGCAGCAGGAGAGAAGAGACCCATCACATACAAGGGAAGCTTGATAAGATTAAACACTGATTTCTCATCTGAAACCATGGAGGCAAGAAGGCAGTGGTATGACATAGTTAAGGTGCTAAAAGAATAAAACTGCGAGGCCAGAATTCTATATCCAACAAAGTGGCATTCAAAAATGAGGGGGAGTTCAAAATATTCACAGATAAACAGAAATTAGGGGAGTTTGTAAAAAAGAAACCTGCCATTCAAGAAATAATAAAGGAAGTTCTGCAGGTTAAAAGGAGAAAATAGAAGGAAGAGATTTGGTGGAGAGTGTAGAAAGGAAGAGTATTAGTAAGAACAATTAGAAAGATAAAAAGAGAAATAAAAACAAAAGTATGGCACATATAGACCTAAAGAAAAATGGCTAAGTACTACCTTGGCAGTAATAACATTGAATGTTAATGGATTACACTCTACAAAGAAAAGACACAAATTGGCAGAATGGATAAGGAAATATGACCAATCTATATGCTGTCTACAAGAAACTGACCTTAAACTCATGGATGCCAGGTGGTTACAATGAATGGTTTGGAAATGATTTTACAGGCAAACAATTACCCAAAAAGTGTGAGAGTAGCTATCCAAATATCAGACAAAATGGGATTTAAATGCAAAACTATAGTAAGAGACAATGAAGGACACTATATATTAATAAAAGGGATAATTTAACAAGAAGAAAGATCAATCATAAACACTAATGCACCTAACCGGGTGCCCCAAAATATATGAGGCAACATTGGAAAAATGAAGTGGAGAAACAGAAGGCTCTACAATTATATTGAGGGACTTTAATACACCTTTCTCACAATTATACAGAACATCTCAACAGAGGGTCAATAAAGAAACAGAGCTCTTAAATAATACATTCGAGGATCTACTCCTAATAGACATATACAGAACACTGCAGCCAAATTGTGGGATATACATTCTTCTCAAGTGCACATGGATTGTTCTCCAGGAAAGCCCACATGATAGGTCACAGCACAACTCTCAATGAATTCAGAAAGACTGAAATTACACAAAGTAATTTCTCAAATCACAATGGAATGAACCTTGAAATTAATAAGGGGCAGAGAAACAGATTAGGGGAGAGAAGCAGCAAGGTGGTGTCAGTTTAAGTGGGCACTCACCATCTCTCTCAAAAAAAAAACAGCTGAGTACGGGCAAGATCCTGCCTGAGTTAGCTGTTAATGGGAACCCACAGAGCAGGAGGCTTCAGAGTATCAATCTGCAGGGAGCTAGACAAAGAGAGAAATTGCTCAAGGTAAAACCGTGAGTTTCTCACCCTGTGGCTGGAAACCATGCATGGCTAAGCCCCAACCTCAAGGCACAAAGTTGCTGCAAGCCCGACTCCCACCAGCCACCCAGCAGGAGGGAGCATTCTCTGAGAGTGGGAGGTTCTGGTGAAGGGTGGACAAGGGTTTCCTTTCTGTGGGTTTGGTTGTCTGGACCCCTTTTGAGCTTTGGGGAGCATACCAGACAGCTCAAGGTGGCACCAGGAAGAGGGGAGAGGCAAATCTGCTGAGGCAGCCTGATTTACCTAACCACCCTGGGATAGAGAATTGGCCTGGGAGAGGGTGGAGTCAGGCAATTGACTAGTCCCCTGCTGAAAACTATCAAAATTTCAACTCCCCTAAGGGAGGTGGGCAGTGGGAAGCACTTAATAAGCTTCCAAGAGCCTATTTTAGGTGGTCTGGAAGAGGGTTGAAAGTTCAGTTGCCAGGGTCCCATTTGAATTTCAGAAGGGAACTCAACCTGACCAGGAGAGATGAGGAAGGATCCGCTCACACAGGCTATTGCATCCTGTTACCCTGGGAGAGAAAGCAATAAGAATAGAAAGGGGACAGAGACAGACAGGTTCCTAAACAGCAGGAATCTACCCAACAGCTATGAGTCAAACCAGCCTGAGGGAAAGTGAATGGATAGCTTTCTGAAGAGCTAACAGACCCAATGAGAAAGTTTAGCTCAGTAGAGGAGTTTCCACCTTAAATATACGAGGTCCCTAGTTCAATTCCCAGCTCTCGTTAGAGTATTAGTCCACTGAGATATCAAACTTTCATCTGATACTTCAGGACAGGGAGAATATAAACATTATTTTTGTATTAGCTTCTCTTAAGTTTCTTATATTTCCAAATATATATATATTACTTTAAAAAAATAACTTAGTTTACTTGCTAAAAACCACTTCAAAACCTGCAGAGGGCAGGCTGTAGGGTAATTGATTGATGAATACCAACTGCCTGAGAAGCACCTCAGGGGCCTAATAGGGAAGGCTGTTTTTCCTAAGATTGTGTTTGACTGTTTGTCTGTGTGTTTCTTTGTGGGGTTTTTTTGTTTGTTTTTCTTTCCTCTTTCCAGCCCCACCTTTTCTTTTCTTTTTTCTTTTAATTAGGTGCAGCTGGCTTGTTTCTTGTTTGCTGTGTTTCCTCTTCTTTGATTTTTCCTTTTCTGTGTATACTGATTTTGTCTATCAACCCTATCTCTTTTCCTTCCTTCATCTATTTTCTGCTTTCTGTTACTGTTCTTACATTCCACCTCTCTTTCTTTAGTCCTCAATTTTTCTGGTTTTTTTTTTTTTTCCTA
>JAQZBX010094722.1:0-12005 GCA_029593785.1 Cabassous unicinctus | reverse complement strand
TAGTTTTTAATCTTATTACTGGAGTCCTTTATAAGGCAGATGAAATTCAGACAGAGTGAGAGAAAGTCACAGAGGGAGGAGCCTGAAACTGGACATCAACAGAACCCAGAACCTGGAAGAGAATGGAGAGACCAGAAGATGCCGCCATGTGCCTTGCCATATGACAAACTAAGGCTCGAAGAGCGCTGGCAGCCAGTCTCAGAACACCACAGTCTTTGAGGAGAAAGCATTACCTTGATGATGCCTTGATTTGGACTTTCTTTTAGTCTCAAAACCATGAATGAATAAATTTCCATTGGTTAACCCACCCCATTTCACGGCATTTGCTTGAGCAACCCAGGAAACTAAAACAAAGCTTGTCTCTGTTTTACTCCTTTTTCTGGATCCCAAAGAATCCACTTAATTTTTCACCTCCACCTCAGATCTTTTCAGACCTGAGTAAAGTTTTCTTGTCTTAAAATTTTCATTATTCCCTTTAATTGATTTGCTCTGTCTTCTTTTGGAGGATGCCCATGGTTTCAATCTGCATGATGCTCTCCGTTCTCCGTTATCTTCTCTTTTAAAGAATTCTATTACTTCCTTCTGTATTATTGAAATTTTTCTCAAGTTTACCTTCTGTATTGTTGATTTGCTTTTCTGCATTGTCAAGTTTTACTGCATTGACCACTGCTTTTACTTTTGCTATTGTAGTTTCAATTCAATGGTACTCTCCATTTATCTTGGCTTATTCTTTAAGAGATGCAATGTCTTCTTTTAATCAAGAATAAGAATTAAGTGTTTTCTAAAATTGGGTTCTGCAGCAGGGACTAAATATATTTTAAAGGAATAATTTTTGGCTCTAGCACCTTATTCCTTTTCTCATGTACCACATATTTAGTTCCACAGGATTTTAAAGCACTTGTTCATTAATCTTTGAAGTCGACTAGCTGATTTTTGTTGATGTCTGAAGTCCAGAGTTCGTGGCTTTAAAGATTGCAGTGTCAGATAATCAGGTTGCATGGTCTGCAGCCCTTACTTCCCCCTCCAGAGATAGCCTGGGAAATGGTTCTGAGTCAGTGGGTGGATCATCTTGTCTCATTGTCTTAGCTATTCTTAGCAGCGGTCCACCTGCTTCAGGATTTCAGTCTTTTATTTTTCAACCTCTGGTGTTTGCAACTATTTTTGAAACTCAGTATATCTGTTTCCTTTTTTCTAAGTCTTGATGTCTTGGTTTGAGTATTTCCCTCTTGACATTTCTATTTCACTATGCTGTCCATCTGTACCAATCTCAAGCCTTTCTCTAGTGGCTCAACCCACTACTCTCTAACTCCTTATTCTGCTTTATATTTCTCCATAGTACTTAGCACAATTTGAGGATTACACGTTTATTTGTATGCTTCCTCCATCTAGAATGTAACCTCTTGGAGGGGAGACCGATAGATAAACGGATATAGATTTTTTTTTTAAGTGTCTGATTCTCAAGAAGATGGTAGATACTGAACACGTTTGTTAAAGGAACTGACAAATATTGCTGTCTGAGTAGCGTCTCATAGTCTCTCGTTTGGGTACCAACATTTGAGTATCACACTTTCTCAGTATGCAAATGTCTCTTTCTGTCATGCCTTTCAGTTTCTGTCCTGGTCTAGAAGTCTAAGTTTCTGTGGGGGCCCCGGGTTCGCCGCCTGTTCCAGGCCCGCGGTCGCCGTCGGGCCTCACGCGCAGTCCCGTGTGGTTCTCTGGCTCTGTCAGGACCCCGCTGCGGTGCTCGACTCCTCTCCCGGGTGTTGATCCCTGCCCACTCCTCAGGGACAGCCTGGTGGGTTCCGTCTCCACGTCTCGGTCTCCCTCGGCGACTCAGGGACCGCCTCCCGCGCGCGACTGTCCCGCGGCCGCCGCACGTGACCGCGCCGGGCGGCGCCTTCTGCCGCCGCCGCAGTGCTCCGCCCTGAGCGCGCCGCTTCCGCCAGCCCGCGCACGCCCCGCCCCCAGCCCGCGGGTAGCCAATCGTCGCGCACGCCTCGAGGCCCCGCCCCGGCGCCCTCCTCGGCGCGCGCCCCTCCCTCCGCCCGCCGGCCCGCCCGTCAGTCAGTCAGGCAGTTCGGTCGGAGCAGCCGTCGGTTCTCCCCGCTCGCTTCAGCGGCGCCCTCCTTCTTCCTCCACGGTCCGCGGCGGCTGCAGGGGCGGCGGCGCGGTCCCTCCGGGTGGCGCGGCGGGAGCCGAGCGGCGGCCGCGGAGCGTCGAGCCCCCAGCGCGGCGGAGGCGGCGGCGGCCCGGCAGCCAACATGGCGGCGGCGGCGGCGGCGGGCGCGGGCCCGGAGATGGTCCGCGGGCAGGTGTTCGACGTGGGGCCGCGCTACACCAACCTCTCCTACATCGGCGAGGGTGCCTACGGCATGGTGTGGTGAGTGTCCGCGCCGTCCGCAGGCCCGGCCGCGCCTCGGCCTCCCGCGCCGACCCCGACCCCGACCCCGGGCTGGGCCGCGGTCCGCGCGCCTGGGGCGGGGCCCCCGGGCGGGTCGCGGGTGTGTGTGTGTGTGTGTGTGTGTGTGTGTGTGTGTGTAGGGGGGGGTTGCTCGCGGCTCCTCTCTCGCTCGCCGCGGGGAGACGGCGGGGGACGGGACCCCCCGACAAGGGAACGGAAGTCCCCCTCCCCCAAATCTGCAAGCATCGGGGTCTTCGATTTGAAGTCCGATTGTAAAACCGGGAATTCCATCAGATGCTTGTCAGTGGCGGCGGCGGCCGTGGGCCTCAGTGCTGAAACCCCGAAATAACTCCCTTCTCCACTCCTTTTCCTCTCCTTGCCTCAGTTTTCCGCGAACGGCTTTCGTTACATTATCCTCAGTGGTGCCAGGGGTGCACAACGCCGCAGGCTTTTTAAAAACATGCATGACACCGGTGTTGGTTGTGGAGTATTTCAAATCTTGAAGTTTTTAAGATGGATTTTAACGTCGTTACCGTTTGCGTTTTCAAGAAGGATAAGTCAGCATGGCTCTCTCGGATTTATTCAAGATCACTTTGGAGTGGGGCCTAATTTGACTCCCCCCTCCCCCTTCCCCTTTACTCCAAGTGCTCTCTTTGAGCGGCATAAATGTCTCCGGACGTTTTAGCACAATTACTGTGGACTTTGCCTGTTTAATGTTTTAGTGGTCAATAGATGCAGCCTTGATGGAGTTCTTGCACCATCACATCCATTCTCCCTTGTCCTTATCGAAGTCCCTAAGAATTTTTTGTGGAGTGAGAGGCTGACGATATCGTTTTTATTTGAGGCAGTGAGCTTTAGTGTTTTGGGCTGGTGAAGACTTGTGGGAGTGTAGACTTCCTCACACCTACCCCTTCTTGTGAGTTTGTTTTCTCTGTTGAATGAAGGAAGCAAAGTAATATTGACGGAACACTTTGTGGCAGGTACTGTGCTTAGTGTACATTATCTCATTCTGTTTGAACAACCACCTGAGGGGAGGAAAGGGTAGTGGTATACCTCTTTCAGGTGAGAAAGTGTTTGGACTTAAGATGCAGATCGAGATCTGATTTTAAATGGGTACAGCTCTTTCTGTTGCACTCTGCTTTCCTTAAATAGTGTGATCAGTGATTTCAAGATTTTAGCGTGTTTTACTCTTCTTAGCAAGTATGTTTCAGAAACGCATTCAAATTTAATGGGCATAATTTTAAAAATGTCAGAGAGGGCATGTTTAACACAGCTAGATGGAACGGCTAGTTAAATTATCTTTTGAAAGATTTTAATTGAATCTTGGAACACTTTCTTTCTCTTGAGCAAAATGCTTCACAGTATACAACTGTGAAAGTTAGCATGTACTCACAGGTTTAGGAGCTAAAAGAGAAATAGGTCAGGCCTAAAAGAGATAGGGCCCTAAAAAATAATGGAGAGAAAGCACTGCCTGCAGCATTGCTTCTGTCACATCTTGATGCCATTGCACCTGCTGGTAAGTATACCAGTGAACATGTCTCATTTAGGAGGGGCTCAGAATTTCCTATCATATCCTTTGGTCTTTCTTCTTAAAATTAAGTTATGTAAAGTGAGAATTGAAAAATCTTTAAGACATATCTATTGAAAGTTTTTTTTTTTACCTCTTATCTGATAAGATTTTTGTTAGTATGAAGGTGATTTCAACCTGGTAATCATTTCTGTCACTGCTGTAGACTTATTTGACTTTCTCAGTCTCCATTCAAGTGAAATACCAAGTCTTTTTCCTGTGATTTTTCCTTACTAAGTAAAATACAAATACAAATGAATTGAAAATCAAATCCTGGGTCCAGAAGCCTTTTTATCTTCAGGTTGATAATATACTCTAATAAGAATTTAATGTTCTCTCTTGCTTATTATGAACATTTAATAAATGTTAAATAAAGATGAAGAATGGGGTTTGAGTTGGGCCTTTTTAGAGTGGGTATGATTTTGATGGGGAGATAATAGGAGCAAGTGACAGCTTGAGCTGCAGACTCTAATCCTGGAAAAGTACTTAGGTGGCAAATTAGAGGGCCTTGAAGGCAAAACTGAGTTTCATTGTATATTTGTGTGATGGGGAAGCATCAACATTTTTGAAAGGCAGTCATGTGGTCAATTTTGAATTTTCTTTTTTTTTGGAAGATAAACACTGGTAGAAATGATAGAAGACCCTGGAGTCAAAGAATCAGTTAGGCTATTGTAACCATTTAGAGTCTCAGTAATAAAGTAGCAGCAGAAGACAGCAGTGTAGGTGAGAGGCCTGCAGATCTAAAATCAGTCAATAACAGGGACTCTTATCAGAGGAGTGGCAGCAAGAATTGTGGCAAGTAGGGATAGAAACAAAAAATGATGAAACCTTAAGGGGTAAGAGGAGAGAGGTGGGTTCTGGATTTGAGAGGGATTTCTGAGATAGAAAGAGACAGGGCTTGGTGATGGATTGGGTATGGGCACAGTTGTTAATTTCAAGACTTCTAGCTTAGGAACCTGGGAGGGTGGTGGTGCCATTATCTGAGAGAAGGAATATGGGAGGCAGAGCAGGTTTAACAGAGAAATGGTGGATTCTGATTTGGACTGATTAAGTTTATAGTGCCTGTGAGCCATTCAGGTTATATCCAGAAGGCATCTTGAAATTTATGAGGGAAGCCTGGGCTAGAAATGGAAATTCATATAAATATAGTTGAAGTCTTTTTGTGTGTTTGTTTTCTTAAATTACCAAAATTTACAAACACTCTACCTTCTAAGCAACACCACTCCTTTCCCCCCACTTTCATCCCTTGGTAACCTCTGATCTATTTTCTGTCTCTATAAATTTGCTATTTCTAGATATTTCATATAAGTGAAATCATACAGTAGTTGTCCTTAGGCACTTTGCTTCTTTCAGCATAATCTTTTCAAGGTTCATCCATTTTGCAGCATGTTTCAGAACTTCATTCTTTTTTATGATGGAATAGTATTCCATTGTGTAAATGTACCATATTTTGTTTATCCATTCATGTTTACTGATACTTGGGTTGTTTCCACCTTTTGGCTATTGGGAATAATGCTATGAATATTGATGTGCAAATATTTGTTAGAGTCTCTTTTCAATTTATTTTGGGTATATACCTAGAAGTGGAATTGCCAGGTCACATGGTAATTCTGTTTAACATTTTGAGGAACCATCAACTGCTTTCCACAGTTTTACATCCACTGACAATGCTCCAGAATTCTAATTGTCCACTCCTTGCCAATGCTTGTTATTTTTTTGTTTTTTGATAGTAACCATTCTTGTGGGTGTGAAGTAATATCTCATTGTGGTTTTGATTTTCATTTCCCTAATGGGTAATGATGGTGGGCATCTTTTCAAGTGCTTATTGCCCATTGTCCTCTTTGGAAAAATGTCTATTAAGTCCTTTGCTCATTTTTAAACATTTTTATTTACCAGCACTCTACTCACCAAGCAAAAACTTTCCCTTACCTCCCTGTGGTGGCTTGGAGCTATGTACCCCAGAAAAACATTCTTAATCTTAATTCATTCCTGTGGTTATGGACCTTTTGTTGAGGTTACTTTGGTTAAGTTGTGTACCACCTCAATCGGGGGTGGCATGGAGGTTCCTAATCCTTTTACTGGAGTTCTTTGGAGAAGGCCACAGAGAGAGGAAGCTGCGGGAAGAAGCCAGAAACTGCAAGTCAAGGGAACCTGGATGGGAAAGAAGACACCTGAGTGTGCATTGCCATGTGATAGAAAAGCCAAGGAACCCCAAAGATTGCTGGCTAGCCAGAAGATACCAACCAGGGAGGCAGCAAAGCAAGCCTTCTAGCTTCTGAAACTTGAGCCAGTAAATTCCTGTTGTTAATCCAACCTATTATATGGTATTTGTTTTAGCAGCTGGAAAACTAAAATACCTCCTCCTCCCATCCCTGGTAACCTTTAATGTACTTTCTGACTTTGAATTTGCCATTTCTAGATAGCTCACATGAATGACATCATACAATAATTGCCCTCATGTGCCTTGCTTATTTCACACAGCATAATCTTTCCAAGGTTCTTCTGTGTTGCAGCATGTCTCAGAACTTCATTCCTTTTTACAGCTGAATAGTATTCTATTGTGTGTATGTACCACATTTTACTTATCCATTCATCTGTTTATGGCCACTTGGGTTGTTTCCACTTTTTGCCTTTACCCAATTTTTAGTTGGATTGCCTTTTTGTTGTTGAGTTGTAAGAGTTCTTTTTATTTTAAGCCCTTATCAGATATATGATTCACAACTATTTTCTTCCATCCTGTATGTTGGGTAGTTGAAGTATTGAGTCAACAGAGATTCTTATTGGGATCATTGGTTAAGTGACACTGCAAGCAGAAGTGTTTGTATGTTAACCTTTTTGGTAAATCCATAGCATTCAAAGGGATCATTTTCCTGGTAAGTTTTAAGAACCACTGAGGTAGTAGTAAAGAAGTAACTCTGGCAAACAAATACTTTTAAGAGGCAGGCAGAGGAACTGTGAGATGTGTAAGAGAAGAAGTAGGGGGAAAAAGGAGAGAAGAGAAATTGAAGCTTTGTGCTTAGTCATTAACTAAGTTAAGAAGGGTCTGTTTTGGTTGAGTCGAGTTTGAAATATTGTTTCTGAATGTGACAGAGGACATGGGGTCATCTTTCTCCATAGAGATACTAATTGAATCCTTCGGAATGGATGAGACGAGAAAAGATCACCAAAAATATGCTTGCCTTTAGATGTCAAAGAGGTAAAGTTATGGAAGAGGACAGAGAAAGTGTGGTCAGAGAGGCTAGAGAACCAGAACTGCACATTATCAAAGGAGCCAAGGAAGACAGTGTATTGAAGGGGTTGGCATCATCAGTGTGTAGAAGGCAAACAATGCAGCTGAAGACGAGCTGGTGGATATGTTGATCTTCAGCTCTCCTAAAACAAACAAAGATGGTTCCAACTGAAATTTCATTATGGTCACCTTCCTAATGGTACAATATCCTGTCCTTTAAGGTTTCTCTGATTTATGGCAGAAGTAGAACTACCATTTATTATTCAGCATTTTCTGTTTTCTTTTTTTTTTTTTTCCCTTTAATGAGGAAACTAAGGCACAGAGGTTAACTTGCAGCTAGGAAGTGGTAGAGCAACCCAGTCAGTCTGATTCCTAAATGATACTCAAAAATCAGAATTGAGAAAACAGATGCTTTCAATAACAAAATATTTGTTTTTGCTTGTATCACTTTTTGGCCTTCCTTAAAAGTTTCCATGCATTCACTCTCAAAACATTTATTGATTCTATTGTGTGCCAGGATTCACATGGTCTCTGCCCTTTAGTAGCTCATATTCTACATGGTGAGTTGGAATTGGACAATAATAAAGGAGGAATGTGTGAACTGCTGTGAGAAAAAGAAGGCTTGAGTGACGTGGGGCTTCGCAGACTTTTGAAATGGGTGTTGATATATGCCTAGGAGCTTGCCTTGAGAAGTGCATTCTAGGCCGGGGGTAATGTACAGGTAAAGGCACAGAGGTATGAAAACAGTACATCAATTCAGGAAAACCACAAGTTGTTTGGAGTGGCTGGAGTATAGGGTGCTTTAGGAAGAGGGCTGGAGTTGGGGTGGGCAGGGGGCCAAATCCTGGAGGACATTTTTTGGAAAGAGTTTGGATTTGATCTTATGGGTGAGAGAGAGCATCATTAAAGGATGATCTCCTTTCTACTTACTCTGCATCAAATTTTGTTCATTGTGTTCCCCCTCTTTGTTTCTCTTAGGCTTTCTACCCACTGTGCCCGCTCTCTCTTACTAATCATCTAGTCATACTGAGTGGGGGTGATTCTACCTCCCTCGCTCCAGGGGCGTTTGGAAATGTGTGGGGACTTGTTTTGTTGTGATCGTCACATTGACTAGTGGGCATGCTAAGAACCTGCATTCTCTCTACTGAAGAATGGTCCTGTCTGAGATGCCCAGAGTACACCCCCATTCTCCCCAAAACACTGAACCCTCTCTCTCTTCCTCTGAGGCTTCTCTCTATAAACTTCCCCTTATTACTCCCTGCCACACTCCTTCCCTCCCACGAACTCTGCTGGCATTTGTATCACCTGTATGACAGGCAGGCACAGCAGTAGTATGTATCATCTGTGAAGGTTCTGTGTAGACTTGGAGTCAGGGATTGGGATGTAGAGTATTAATTTTGCTTGCTGTTAATTTAACTGTTAATAAAAAAGCCTCTTGCATGTTTTTTGGAGTGCAAAGGTGTGAGACCAACTTACATGAGCAACGGAAAATCAAACGCTTTTGAATAGAGTTTAGAATGCACATAAAACTCAGAACAAAATTAATTTTGATATTAATAGCATTCATGTCAGTGTGCTCATGGCGGTTAGCTATAACTGATATGCCATTCCCATGAATTTTTTATTCTCATTTCTCAGGTATTTATACAAAGATTTTTATGAAAAGCATCCACGTGGAGTTTTCCCAGGAACCATGTGTAGTTGATTCCTCACCTTGCTCATATTAACAAGCAGCTCTGATTACCCAGCAGACATCCAGAGCTCTCTTGTCCCAGCCTCCTCCTCTCACCCACCTGCATAGCCCCTTTGTGCGTTTTTTCTTCTTCACTTCTTGAGGCCGCCCACACTGAAAGGTGCCTAAGCAACACAACTAGCAGCCGCACCCTGTTCTCTGTTCCCGCTAGGAAAGGCCAGCCTGCCTGAGCTGGCTGCCAGAGGGTTTTAGGCAACAGACATGGCCCCCACTGTACCAGAAGGAGAGAGACTCCAGGAGGATTCTGACCCCGGGCTTTCTGGAATCCAGGCAGAACCACAGGAGGAGAAAGCCTATACGCAGCTCAACAAATTTATGGTAAATGTTTAAGTTCCTGTTTCATCAGCTATAAAATGCGTTGGGCTCTATCTGTAGTTTTCAAACAGCCTCCAGTCCGTGGGCCCTCAGGCCCACCCCCATGGAGAAACCCCATGTGCAGCATGTCCTCTCCCTTAACTGAGGCAGCCCTGCCTTTTCCTTACTCTTTCCTTGCTCTGCTGTGCCTCCCTCCCTCCCTCCCTTCCTCCCTTTCTTCTCTTGTTCCTTTTTCCCTTTCCCACTCCCTCCCTCTTTCTGTCCTTTCATCCTTCCATTCATCTATTTATCTGTCTCTGTCATCTTCACATATATACCTAGTGGGATTAGCACAGGAAGATTCCCTTGGGAGAAGGGTTCAATTGTTTAAAAAATGTTGGAAAACCAATGGGATAGATGCTCTCCAAGGTTCTCTGATTTTCAATCTCAGGGCAGACTCTGGGTTCTGAACCCATGGCCAGTAGAAGCTGGGAAGTGGGGTGGAGGGTAGGGGACACCTGCCTGGGCTATGCCATGACTGCCTGCCAACCACTAGTTGTTAGACCTGCTTTGCTCTAGGTACTCAGATGTTAAATTCATTCTCATTTAGTCTTCATCTTTGAGGCATATTTTTTTTCACTTTGCAGATAAGGAAACCTGGGCTGAGGTAACTTATCCAAGGTCACACAGCCAATAAATAAATAGCAGAACTGAGATTTGTCTATGTTTAGACCCCAAGGCTTGTGCCTCTTGTATATATATTTTTTTGTTAGTTTGTTTTTTTACTTCTGTAGGTTTTCCTCTGTTCCATCAAGCTCTGTGGAAACATGCTCCCTACAGCCTGGGCTCCCAAGTGCATTGGCATCAAAGTCTAATGACTGTGACAGCAGACTTGGGCCTGAGGAGGAGTCTGGGGGGGAGAAACTGGATGCTTGGAAGAGCTGAGGGAGATGAAGGGGTCAAGCAACTTAGTGTTCATCAGGAGATGAGGTTGATTACCTTCACCAGTTTCTTGATTTTCATTCATTTAATAAATATTAACCACCACCTGTGTACTTGACCTGTGTGCTAGGCAGTAAGAACACAGTGGTGAACAGAAGTAGTTCTTACTCTCAGTTTACAGTCCAACAGGGAAGTAATAGCATTTCCTGAGTATGTTGAGGTACAGAGTGCTATCAGAATATAAAAGATGGAGCCAAGGTAGTCTGAGGTGTAGTCAGGGAGAATTTTCTGGAGAAAGTGGTGTTTAAGCTGGGACCTGAAGAATGACTTGGAGCTTACTGGGTGAAAGATAGGGGCAGGGTGCTGGAGTGTTTCAGGCTCTGCTTGTGGAGAATGTATCATAGATGGGCAGCAGTGGAATGCGGAGATCTGTGAGGAAGCTGTTGTAGAGCAGAGGTGGTGGCAGCTTGCACTAGGATGGTGGCAGTGGGGCTGGAGAGTAGAATCATGACATAGAAGGGAGACTTAGGCAAAGCATTTTTTGATTGTAGATAATAGACACCGCACCTGGAACTAGCTTGGGTAAAATGAGGTGTTTATGATTAAGATCCAGACGGCTTTCTCATGGTATCAGGAACAGGAAGTGCAGTTAAAACTTCAGGTAGCGTTGGAACCAGGAACTTAGAAGGCAGCTACGTCCCTCCCTCTTTACATTTACAAAATCTCGTTGCACCATGCATCTCTGCACAGTTTCTTTTGTTTTTTCTTTTCTCTTTTACCACTTCACCGTGTACTTGGGTAGAAGATAGTTGACCCTAGGTTCATGAAGGTATGTGCCTTCAGTTCACTTGACACCCAGAGGCTGAGAACACTGAATCTAATTCCTGTTAGAGGGAATCTGGCCCAGCTTGGGATGGTGTCTACCTCCAGTCTAGTCAGCTGAGGCCCAAGATGGAGTCATTTAATAACTCTGGACATCTCTAAGGTGTGACGGATGAGATGGAGTAGTCAAAAGAGGTCTCTTGAAACTGACAGGTAGGGTGCCCAATCAGAACAGCAAACAGCTGAGGCCCCACCCCCAACATTATGAAGGGGGAGAAGGAAAGACTTTAAAAAGACCTGACCTGGGGCCCTACACACGCGTCTCATTCTGTAGCATGCCCATGGTCCGTGCCTTGAACTATGTACTTTCCTTGTTTCCTTGTTTCTTAATAACGTCTTTATTCCCTTGCCTACCCTAAAAAAAAAGAGAGAGAGAGAGAGAGAGAGAGGTGTCTCTTGTTCACTGCTGACTTGCCAGTTTAAAGTTCTTCGTGTGATTTCCCTTGCTCTTCCCCAGGCTTAAACTACTGTTGGAATCTGTGGGGAAGGGAGGAAAGAAGAAAAGAGAATAGCTTTTAGGGCTATTCTGCCTTCCTATCTCTGGCAATGTGAGGTGGCACCTAAACTGAGGTGGTGTATTTAAAACAAAATTTATTCTGTAATATTTAATACACATATTACATGTGACATATGTGACTTTGCAGCCTAACAATAAAATAAACACCTGAGAACCCACCACCCTTTGTGACTACTTTTTTTTTATTTTATTTTTTATACATAAACAATAAGTGTTTAGTAAACATTGTGATCTTTTAAAACAAATATGCATAATACCATACAGGGCTCCCATACATCACCCTACCACAGATACTTTGTGTTGTTATGAAACATTTGTTAACAAATTATGAAAGAGATTTACTACTAACTATAGTACATATCTTACTCCCCTATACTTTTTTTTTTTAAGGATTTATTTATTTACTTTTATCCATTTTTA
>JAQZBX010094721.1:0-11980 GCA_029593785.1 Cabassous unicinctus | reverse complement strand
GTTGCTGACCAAGGACAGGAAGTGAGGAGGGTGGCTGACTGCTGCAAATTCCCTTTTTTTAAACTTACTTCTGGCACTTTTCTTGGCTCCCTGTGATGGTTAGGCTAATGTGTCAACTCAGCCAGATAATGGTGCCCTGTTGTTTGGTCAAGCAAGCCCTAGGCTAATTGTAATACAGGACATTTCATAGACTTTAGTCATCAGTGACTTGATTGCATAGATGGCTGGTTACATCTACAATCAACGGAGGAGATTGCCATTAGCATGAGTGACGTCTCATCCAATCAACTGAAGGCCATAAAAGGGGAAGTGATTTCAGCATTCAAAGAGAGAATTCCCAACTCTACGTCAGACAGCCAGTCTCCTGGGAACTCATCAAGAACCTTCACTGTAGCCCCTATTTGCAGCCTGCCTTATGGAATTTGGACCGTATTATTGTATTCCTACAGCCGCCTGAGACAATTTTATAAAATCTCATACTATTTACAGATATCTCCTGTCCGTTTTGTTTCCCTGGACAGCCCTGACTAATACAGCATATCAGGAGTGGTTCTTGAGAAACAGAATCTTAAAAATGGGATTTCTGAATTGGTTCTGGAATTTTTGCAATTGGTTCTCTATTCTGATTAGATTCAAGGGCACTAATGATTCTGTTTCCAATAATCAAGAGGCCACGGACAGTCCATGGTGGGAGTTGGAAAAGAGATATGCAAAATTTCACCACTGGATACGACTCCTTCCATGCTTACAAGAGGCAATATCTGGGTGAGAGGGTTTTTAACACTTTAATAGAGTTTCATGGGGTTAAAAGGTACAATGATGTTGGCTGGCTGTTCCTAAATACACTGGCTACAGTTACAAAAGAAAGAGATGGGCTGAAGGCTTCAAATGTTGAAACTTAAGCACTGTATGGATGATGTGGAAGTTTCTATGTGTGCTCTGTAAGAAAATCTTGTTTCCTGCACTCGCAGACTTGAGAGCTCTGAAAACCAGACCGTATTATGGTACAAGTAGCAGAGTTACAATGGAAACAAAAATCTCAACCTTGCAGGGTTTCTGCTTTTAAAGTGAGGGCATTGATTGGAAAAGAGTGGAACCCTGAGGATTGGGATGGAGACATATGGGTTGATGATGATGGCAGTGGAGACATTGAAACCCTAAATTCTGCTGAGACTGTGCCAGATAAACCTGCAATGGTCTGCCCTGAAGAGACGACCCAATGTCAAGCCTGCATCACCCAATCTCCAGCCTGCCCCAAGGAGTCTCGACTTCCTCCATGCTCTGAGGAGGGAACCAGCCAACCTGAAACCTGCACCACCCAACCTCCAGCTTGCCAAAAGGAGTCTCAACCTCTCCCTGCCCTGAGGAAACCATCACCCAATCTGAGGAGTCTGCCATCCAACCCCCACCCGAAGAGATTAAGCCTGTCTCACCAGATGAAAGTGCTAGAGACTACCCTGAGGTCAGTAGCTAGCAAGACATTTCTAATGCTTCTCCTTGCCACCCCACCACCCCTCTTCTCTTCATGACCTATTACTAGACTAAAATCACAACAAGCCCCCAAAGGTGAAGTACATAGTGTGACCTATGAGGAAGGATGCTATACTCCAAAAGAACTGCATGAGTTTTCCAACTTATTTAGACAGAAATCAGGGCAATATGTTGGGAATGGATATTAAGGTTATGGGATAATGTGGAAGGAATATAAATTTGGATCAGGCTGAATTTATTGATATGGACCCACTAAGCAGGGATTCTGGATTCAATGCTGTAGCTCAAGGGGTTAGAAAGGGCTCTAACAGTTTGTTCTGGTAGCTGACTGAAACATGGACCAAGAGATGCCCTACAATGCCTAGGTTGAGATGCTAGATTTACCCTGGTGTACCATAGATGAGGGAATCCAAAGGCTTAGAGAGATTGGAATGCTAGAATGGATTTACCATTTAAGACCTGCCCACCGACCCCAGGAATGTCCAGAGGATACACCTTTAACCAAGACTGTGAGGAATAAATTTGTAAGACTAACTCCATCTTCTCTGAAGAGCTCTGTGGTTGCTCTTCTCTGTAGATCAGATATTACTGTGGGAACTGTTGTCATGGAACTAGAATCCTTAAACACTATGGGGATGATTGGATCCTGGGCTGGCAGAAGCCAAGGAGCAGCACTTAAATCATCAAAGACAGGGTGGGCATGGCTACTGCAATGAAGGGCAGACTCAAAGCAGCAATTAAAAGAGAATAAGTTGAATAAACCTATGGCGTCTGCTAATAGATAATGGGGTACCTAGAAGTAAAATAGATGGACAGTCTACAAAATTCCTACTTGTCTATATAAGCAGAAGAGTTCTAGGTCGAGTGAACAAAACCCTAACTTGAATTACAGAAGCAGAGAATCACCACCCCTTAATCAATTCCCAGACTTGAGACAGTTTACAGACACAGAAACCCTTGAATGAGGAGAAGTCCAGGTCCCCTTGGGGAAGGATCCTGTTAAACTGCCAAACATTTATTCTGTTAATCTTCCTCACAGCTTTCCCCAAAGAGACCTACTGCCCTTTACCAGGGTAACCGTGCATGGGGGAAAAGGAAATGATCAGACATTCTGGGGATTATTAGACACTGGCTCAGAAGTCACATTAATTCCAGGAGACCCAAAATGTCACTGTGGTCCACCAGTCAGAGTAGGGGCTTATGGAGGTCAGGTGATTGATGGAGTTTTAGCTCAGGTCCATCTCACAGTGGGTCCAGTGGGTCCCCCAACCCATTCTGGGGTTATTTCCCCAGTTCCAGAATGCATAATTGGAATAGGCATACTCAGTAACTGGCAGAATCCCCACATTGGATCCCTGACTTGTGGAGTGAGGGCTATTATGGTTGGAAAGGCCAAGTGGAAGCCTCTAGAACTGCCCCTGCCTAGCAAAATAGTAAATCAAAGGAAATACCGGATTCCTGGAGGGATTGCAGAGATTTGAAGGATGCAGGGGTGGTGATTCCCACCACATCTCCATTCACCTCTCCTATTTGGCCTGTGCAGAAAACAGTTGGATCTTGGAGGATGACAGTAGATTATCGTAAACTGAACCAGGTGGTGACTCCAGTCGCAGCAGCTGTCCCAGATGTGGTATCATTGCTTGAACAAATCAAAACATCCCCTGGTACCTGGTATGCAGCTACTGATCTAGCAAATGCTTTTTTCTCAATTGCTATTAGTAAGGACCACCAGGAGAAGTTTGCTTTCAACTGGCAAGGCCAACAATTACCTTCACTGTCCTGCCTCAGGGATATATCAACATTCTAGCCCTATGTCATAATATTGTCTGCAGGGAATTTAATCGACTCTCCCTCTCACACTGGTCATCATGAACATCACACTGGCCCATTATATTGATGATATCATGCTAATTGGACCTAGTGAGCAAGAAATAGCAATTACTCTAGACTTGTTGGTAAAGTATTTGCATAGAGAGGATGGGAGATAAATCCAACAAAAATATAGGGACCATCCACCTCAGTGAAATTTCTGGGTGTCCAGTGGTGTGGGCATGATGAGATATCCCTTCTAAAGGGAAGGATAAGGCACCTGGCCCCTCCTACAACCAAAAAGGAGGCACAAATGCTTAGTTGGTCTCTTCAGATTTTGGAGACAACACATTCCTCATTTGGGTGTGTTACTCCAGCCCATTTACCAAGTGACCAGAAAAGCTGCTCATTTTGATTGGGGACTGGAACAAGAGGAGGCTCTGTGACAGGTCCAGGCTGCTGTGCAAGCTGTACTGCCACTTGGATCATATGATCCAGCAGATCCAATCTATTTCAGTGGTAAATAGATGCTGTCTGGAGCCTTTGGCAGGCTGCTATAGGAGAATCACAATACAGACCCTTAGGATTTTGGAGCAAAGCCTTGCCGTCTTCTGCAGATAACTATTCTTTTAGGGCCTTAGTATAGACTGAATGTTTAACTTTGGGCCACCAAGTTACCATGGGAATCATGAGCTGGGTATTGTCTGACCCACCAAAGCATGAAGTTGGGCATGCACCGCAATACTCCATGGTAAAGTGGAAGTGGTATGTACGACAGAGGGCTCAAGCAGGTCCTGAAGGCACAAGTTGCATGAGGAAGTGGCCCAAATGCCCATGGTCACAACCCCTGCCATGTTACCTTCTCTTTTCCAGTCACAGCTTTGGCTTCTTGTGGAGTTCCTTAAATCAGTTTACTGAGGAAGAGAAAACTCAGGCCTGGTTTACAGATCGTTCTGCATGATATGCAGGTACCATCTGAAAGTGGATAGCTGCGGCACTGCAGCCCTTTTCTGGGATGTCCCTGAAGGACAGCGGTGAGGGCAAATCCTCCCAGCATGCAGAACTTCGAGCAGTGCACCTGGTTGTTCATTTTGCTTGGAAATGGCACCTGGCCACTTTGGGCTCCTCATGCCCTGAGTCAACAGGCAAAGAAGGGAATTACTGTACTGGCTGGGGTGATGATCTTGACTATCAAGGGGAAATAGGACTGCACCTACACAATGGAGGTAAAGAAGAGTTTGCCTGGAGTGCAGGAGATCCTCTAGGGCATCTCTTAGTACTGTCATGCCCTGTGATTAAAGTCAATGGAAAATTGCAACAATCCAATCCAGACAGCACTAACAAATGGCCCAGAATCTTCAGGAATGAAAGTTTGTGTCACCCCACAAGGCAGAGAACCACAGCCAGCTGAGGTGCTTGATGAAGGTAAAGGGAACATGGAATGATAGTGGATGGAGATAGTGATAAATATGAACTTCGACCACGTGGCCAGTTCCAGAAAGGAGGACTGTAATGGTCATGAATCTTTCTTCTTTGTTCTGAGGATGTTTTTATATGTACATAAAACAAATATCTTTGTTTTCTTCCCTATCCTTTCCCCTTATCATCTGACATATTTGTATTAGTTTCATGCATAGTATTTAAGGATGTCAAGTTTAAGAGTGAATATTACCCAAGGACTTGCACCCTATTCTGGAGGGATTTAGTGTGTTTCCAGTTGTATGCAGGACAGTTGAGTATTAGGCAGAAAAAAGAAAAAAGAAAAAATATATATATGTCTTACTTTTATTTAGAGACTAAGTATGGTTTAAGGTGATGTGTATGGTTGCCAAGTTGATAAGGGGTGGACTGTGACGGTTAGGCTAATGTGTCAACTTGGCCAGGTAATGGTGCCCAGTTGTTTGGTCAAACAAGCACTGGGCTGATTGTAATACAAGGACATTTCATGGACTTTAGTCATCAGTGAGTTGATTGCATAGATGGCTGGTTACATCTACAATTAACTGAGAAAATTGCCATCAGCAATGAGTGACGTCTTATCCAATTAGTTGAAGGCCTTAAAAGAAGTGATTTCAGCATTCAGGGAGAGAATCCCTATCTCTACTTCAGACAGCCAGCATCTCCTGGGAAATTCAACAGGGATCTTCATCTGAGTCCCTGGCTTGCAGCCGGAATTTGGACTTGTGCATGCCCGTGGTCGTGTGAGACAATTCTATAGAATCTCATACTATTTACGGATATCTCCTGTCTGTTCTGTTTCCCTGGGGAATCCCGACTAATACACCCTGACCCCCATTTCTGCCCCTAAGAGGCTTGGGGCTCTTTCCGGGTCACTCCGCCTTCCACAGCTTTCCTTCCTGCAACTGTTGTGGGCCATTCCATCTGCCTTCCATCTGTCAGAGTCCTCCAACAATTTCTGGTCTGCCAGTATATCCCCCCTTTTTGTTTGCCAGAGCCTTGGTCGATTTTTAGAATTTCTTTTCATGTCATTTCTGGGGGTCGTGTGCCCAGTTCACCATCTTGACCTAATTTCCTGGCTTCCCTAAGTCTGACCAAGGGGCCCTTTAACAGTCTATTCTGGAATCTTTCTATCGGAATCAGATTGCACTGTCTCAGTGTGCCAGGGCTGCTGTGACAAATACCACACAAGGGGTTGACTCAGACAACAAGAATTTATTGGCTCATGGTTTTCGAAGCCGGAAGTCCAAAATGGAGGCATCGGCAAAGCCACACTCTCTATCGCGGTTGGCAGGAATCCAGTAACAGCAGCCCTCCCTCACAAGGTCACGTCTTTGGTCTCCTTCTGTGGGTCCTCTGACACCTGGTTTCTTCCGGTTTCTGGTTTCTACTGTCTGAATTTCCCCACCTTATAAGGCCTCGAGTCATATGGCATAAGCTCCACCCTGATTCAGTCTGGTCACACCCAATAACAATGTCTTCAGGAGGTCCTATTCATAGATGGTTTCACACCCACAGGAATCCATATTAAGATTAAGAACATGACTTCTAGTAGGGGACGTGAGTCAATCGGTTGCATAAGAGGGATGGGACAAGAACCCTCCCTGAGAGCCACACATTCACGGGTGTGAACCCACCCTTTCCCCAGGCCTCTGGCCCCTCGATTGTCCAGCTTCCTGATGGACCACGGGACAAGCACTGCCCACCCGCCCTCCCGGCGCTCTCTCCTGCCTCGGCGCAAGCTGCTGTCCACTGGCGTCCCCCCTTGCCTGCCCTGCTGCCCCCTCCCAGAAGCCAGGCTGAGAGCCGACTGCTCCCATCAGTGCTCCGTGCCTGAGTCCAAATGCAGCGTCTCTCCTTTATTCTTCTCACTCTCCACCTAACTTACTTTTCTAAAATGATCTGTTTTGACAGGATTTCATTCTTACAGAAAAGATGAAAGGATAGCCTGAAGAGGTTGTAGGAATGCAAATACGTTTGGACTCTTCTAATATTTCCTCACGATTAAGCATCATTTTCAGGACCCTCGCAGAAGGATCCTATCTGGGGGACACGTAATGTCAATTTCTGTTATTCCTGGTGACGTTAACTTTGATTGCTCAGTTCAGGTGGTGTCTGCCAAACTTCTTCATCGTGAAGTTACTTGTCCTTCTTGGTAAATATATTATTATACTGATAAATATCTCCTATGGGGAGATACTTTAAGATGATCAGAGCATCACTTTAAATATCCCTTTGAATAGCATTCTCCTCCTGCTAGTGATGGTGTAAATGGGGCAAGTCTCTAGGAAAGCAGATGGCTTTAGGTCCCCAAAGCTTTAAAACTACTCACAGCCCCTGGCCTCTAATTTCTTTCCAGAAAAATCAGTCCCAAAGAACTAGTTGGTGATGGGCACAAAAACGTACCCACCAGATGTCCACTGCAGCATGATTCGCTTCTAAGTAGAACATGGCTAAGTATCTCTTGAGATAGTGTGTTGCTGCACCCCATAAGATTTGCTTACAAGTTTTACAAAGGATCTGTAATAGCACAGGAAACTTTATGTTAAATGATTTTTAAGGGAGATATGAAATTATTAAACATCTGTACTGGAAAACACCATAAGAAAATACCCCCAAAATAACATCAGCAACTGTTTCAAAGGAGAGTTCATTCATTATCATACTCTTACCTCCAAGGTTATTTGTACAATGAAACCCACTTCTTCTACATCGGGAGTAGGAGAGAAAAAGCATCCCAATTTTTAAAGTCCTTCATTTCCCTGAGGGTGGGGAGCAGGTTTGCTGCCTTCTGGATTCTATCCATCCGGTGACCTTGGTCTCTGCGGGAACCTCTTCCTGACCCTCTTGGGGGCTGCAGAATTGGGATCCTCTGAAGACCCGACTCCCGAATCCCTGCCCTGGCTCCCCAGGCCTCCATCACTGTGCCCTTATACACTGTCCCTCAGACCCAGCCTTCCCCCAGGAGACTCTGGGAGACTCCTGAAAAGGCAAACTCAGATGCACCTAGAGTACCCACTGCCCACACCTAAGTGCAAAGGAAGGGCCTCAGCTCCGGTGTCAGGATCAAACCTGGCTCTGCCACTTACAAACTGCGGGCTCTTGATTTCCTCATCTGTGAAGTGGGTTCTCCTGAGACTTTAAATTAGAGAGATGCTGGGTGAAAGATATCCACAGAGAACCAGGGAGACTGTAGATGCTTGAGAAAGCTGAGTGGCTGTGTTCCTGAGGTCTCTTCCATGAGGCAGTGACAGAAATCGAACTCCAACTAAGTGAACAAGAAAGGTAAGTTATTGGCTCATGTAGCTGGAAAAACCACAGGTGGACATCAGGCATGGCTGGATCCAGGAGAACATTTACCACTCCTTCATGCATTTGCAGAAGTCCCCTGATGCTGGGGCAGCACGGGCCTGGGAGGCACCAGAATTCCAGAGACATAGACATGCAGCTTTGAGGAGTTGGGGCTCCAATGGAGGTATCTCCCTCTCCAGTGCCTGTGGTTGGTGCCGACTGCTCAACTAATCCTTTCCATATGTCTGGAGACGTGGATTTCTTCTTGCTCAGAGACCAGGAGAGGAATAAGGCTCGCTCGGTGAGTATTCAGGATGGAGGCCAGGGCCTTTCCCCCAGCCCCACAGGGCCTGGGCTTCTGCCCCAGCTAGGCTTCCATGCCCTCAGCTCTTCCCTCTCTCCAACAAACAGCAGCCAGATTTTTCCTTCTCAGAAAAAAATTTTCCTCCAGTCACTCTCCTCCTCAAGAATAATCAATGACTCACCACTTCCTACAAAATCAACTTGAAACTGTCTGGCTCTTAGGACTCTGGCCCTATGACTGCTGTTTCCTGGGCCTTTGTCAGGTCAGGCTCCCTGCAGCTTCAAGTGTCAGCAGCCTTGACCTAAGTGAAATGTCATCCCCTTCAAGGCTCAGCTCAGACCTCACTGGCCCTGCCACACCCCCTAGGAGCAGCTCTAAAGTGTCCCTCTCACCTCCTCTAGGGAAGCACCCCTGGCCTTGCTCAGTTGCCCTCACTGGAATTCCTGGGTGCCAAACAAGCACACAGCTGTGCCCACAAATTTGCACACATGATACACAGATACACACATATTTACACACAAACCCCTCTCCACTGCCCAGGAGGCACCAGGGCCAGCTCTGACCCCGTGAGCCCATTCTCTGCATCCCAGTACAGTCTCTCTTGATTTCCTATCCCCAAGAGCCTATGTGCCCAGATGTCAGCCCACATCACCTTGCAGCCCCCAGGCCAGCCCAGAGCAAACCCGACTGGAGTCAGGGCTCAAGGAAGCCTCAGGACCCCACTGGGAATCTTCCCTGGACCCCAGGAATCTTCACTTCTCCTTGAGCACTCCTTGGGCCTCAGCAAGGGAGACATTTAAAAAACAGGACACCCTTACACCCACATGCATGCCCATCCCCTTGCCCACCCATGCACGGACCCCCTTGCAGGCCTGGGCTGACACAGACCACCTCCGTTTCCCCTGGTTCAGGACTCGGCATGTCTTTGAAATTTCCCAAAGCCGTGGTTCTCGAGGTGTCCCCGGGCCAATAGCATGGTATCAGCCGGGCCCATGTTGGAAAGAGCGCCTTCTTGAGACCCAGAAGGGGGTGTCCTGTCCACGGAAGTGCCTTGGAAAGGGGCACACCCCAAAGTCACACTGAACACTCACACGTTCCTGCAGCTTGCATGGCGGAGGCATGAGAGAAGTGATTGCAGTCACACAGACCCACCTCTCTCTGACAGCAACCCAGGAGACCCTTATCTCTCTCCTCTCCATGGCAGGGACGGAGTTTTTCTTCTTCCCTCAAGCCCAGTCCAGCCTCGGGGACCTCCTCCGCCTTCCTCCCAGAGTCCCCCAACTTCAGATTCCTCCAGGCTCAGCCCACCCCCACCCCGAGCAGGTAGCTGGGGCCACAGGAGACGTGGCTTGTAGCTACTGCAAAGACTGACTCTGCCGCAGGCAAGGAAGAAGAGCCAGAATGTTCCATTTGCCCTCCTCCAATCTCCTACCAGAGCTGGGTGCAGTCCCTGGGGCCAGCCTGGGAGGCACAGGGCACCCGCAGAGCAGAAGAGAGGCCAGACTAGCTAGGGAGGGCAAATCGCAAGGACCGGACTGGCTGGTCAACCCGGAAAAATGGGCTTTCAGATCAAATTCTGTATTTGAGCTTTTTTGGAAACTCCCAAGAGCTTGCTCCCCTGAACCCAGAGTTGCCAGATTTAGCCGATCAAGTACAGGATGCCCAGTTGACTAAGAGTTTCAGAGAAACAACGAGCCATCTTTTAATATAAGTATGCCCCTGAAATCCAAGTCTAACTGGGCGGCCTGTATTTCATCTGGAGCCCTTCCTGGACTCCCATTCTTGGGTGACAAGCAGAGGTACTTGGCAGCAACTTGCCCTTGCTGGGAGACAGGTGGGCTCTCCAGCCCTGCCCCCTTCAGTCCTTCTGTGGTCCTAGGACACCAGGCATTCCCAAAGCATGGGGTTTTCACAGGCGTCCTCATACAACGTCACAGATGCCATCAAGTGTGCAAACTCGTGTGCACACACACTTTCCTTGCACACCCCTCTCAAGCCCAAAGGTGATCCCGGCTGGCCCAGGGTGGGAGCAAGGAGCTAGGACCTGGTCTTGACTCTGTCCGACCACCTCCAGGAGCGGGAGCAGAAGAAATCCATGCGGGTGCACGAGAAGATGACGTACTCGTCCAAGGTGTCCGCCAAGCACACCAGCCTGCGACGGGAGCTGCAGCTGGAGGACCAAGCCGACGACGAGGAGATGCGCGCGGAGACGGCGCAGCTGCAGGCTTTCCACAACAACATGGCCTGGAAGCTCGCTTTCACCAAAGGTACCGCCCCTGCACCCTGGCAGGGAGCCCCAAAGCATGCCCTTACCACCGGCATCGGGGGGCACACCTGGGGCAAACACAGTCCTGCACTGAGCCTTCCCCAGCTTGCCAGGGCACGGGAAGGCGTCCTGTTTTCTTTCGTGCAAGTTTGCCGATTCCAGCATTTTATTCAGGACGCCAAAGTCTGGCTGCAGCAAGGAAGGCGGATCACTTGCAAAACTACAAGTAGCTTCGAGTATCTAGCGATGGCAAACGATTTTTACAGACGTAAAATTAAGTTAGCCTGATTCCTATTGATTGGACAAGGGTTTGTCTGTCTTAGAGGGGCGGGTTGAGGGCAGGTGGGCTTTATTTGGTATCGGGTCAAACATAAGGAACCAGGGGCTTGCTTGGCGATCTGTTTCTGCCACCTTTTTTGGATTTCAAATTCCAAAAAAAAGTTCAAGGAGAATTTCTCTCAGAGAAGAAGTAGGGCCTGGGTTTTTTGGCTGAAGGAACCCCGGAGCTTTCTCTATGCAATTTTAATACTGTAGAGTCTGGAACCTAAGTGCTATTCCTCATACAGATATCAAAAGGGGTTTGAGTTTTTGTTTTGTTTTTTGTTTAAACAATAGGAATTTATTTATTTTATTTTATTTTTTAAAAAGCTTTAGATTACATAATTGTTACAGAAAAAAATAGGAGATTCCCATATACCCCACCCATCCCCCTCTCACATTTGTCCCCATGAACAACATCCTTCATTAGTGTGGTACATTTGCTACAATTGATGAACACACATTGAAGCATTGCTACCAACCACGGACTCTAGTTTACATTATAGTTCACACTTTTCACTGCTCAATTCCATAGGTTTTGACAAAATGTACAATGGGCTGTATCCGTCATTGCAATGGCATACAGGACAATTCCAATGTCCCAAAAATGCCCCCACGTTACATCTATTCTTCCCTCTGCCTCCCCCTCAGAACCTCTGGTGGCCACTGCCTTTTTATCAATGTTACAAGTTCTTCCATTGCTAGAATAATAAGTCTGCTTTAGTCCCTAGTTGCGTTCCACCCTTATGTTTGTTCATTCCTCAGTCCTGAGGATTTGGGGATGGTGATGCCTGTTGTAATTCAACGTGGAGTTTGACGATGCCGGGAACGATCCAAAGAAAGATTGGGATCAGGGGACCTCACTCCATGAGGAATGCAGGCCAGTTTATTTAGGCTGAAGCTGCTTTTTATACTACAAAGCTGATAACAAAAGTAGGGCGTCCTTCACTAGTTCCTCTGCTTGGCATGTAGGAGAGCTGCCGGTTCCTGTATTTCTAGATAGTTTTTCTTAGGAATTTATACAATAACTTCTTAGTGGTGGG
>JAQZBX010094720.1:0-11991 GCA_029593785.1 Cabassous unicinctus | reverse complement strand
GATAATGTCCATATGGGTGATGGCTCACAGCCTACCCTTCTCTCTTTCTTCCTGGTTAGCCTATCTTTTGGTCAGTGGTTCTCAGAAACTGTTATCTTACCTCAATTTAAATCAATGAGGTCATAAACTGTTCTTCCTTCAATGTATGGTCATTTTTCTTTGAACCTTAGCTGACTGAAATCTGAGGAGGACATTTTGCAAACAGGGGGTTTTTCCTAGTAATCTCAAAAGGATTGAATACTAGTTTAATTCCCCTCTCTTCTAAGTCTGCCTCTGACTAGTTGTAGTTATTTGAAATTGCTTGAAAGTGGTTATGACCTAGCATAAGGGCTGTGATAGTCATGTTCTGAGTAGACTGAAAAACAGCAGGAATCCATTCTTTGGATTGAGCAGTGAAGGGTCTAATGACCTTGTACATGATCTGTGATTTCCTTCTGGACATTTTCCTTCTCTCTCTGTCACTCCCCCACTTGCTCTTTGTTTGCTCTCATGCCTATGGAAAGAGTGGTGTGATGGTAAGTATTCTGTAACTTTCTTCAGAGAAAATAAACACCTGTTTTTAATTGACCCAGGACTGCAGGATGGGTACATCATTTTTCTTTTTGCATGCTAAAGTATAATTATTAATTAAAATAGTCTATCTGGGTCTATAATATTTTTCAGGGGTACTGTTGAAAAAGATTTTGAGTTTTCTTGCCACAGAAAAGTAGGGGTTTGCCAATTGTTTTCTGTGGTAAATTCATTCCAGTAAGACATGAAGAATTCCCAAATAGGAATTTGATAATCCAGAATTAAATATGGTGTAAATGAAAATAAAATCACTAAACCAGTAATTTGTGTCATTCTTGCAGATTATTTGGGTCCAATTGTTAGGGCTGTAATATACAAATAAGAATTATATCACCATTGATTTCAATGATGTCAGAATTATTAGTAACATTTAAGTGTTCTTCCTCTATGGGGTATTTCTTATCATGGATTATATTAAATCAAAACTCACCTTAAACTCTCTCTCTCTCTCTTTTGTAATACATTTTTTATTCTATTATGTATCATCAAGTAGTGTTCAACTGAAAAATATTTGGTTACAGATTGATTTACAATTCTAAAATAAACCACATTTACTAATATCTTCAATCCTCTCAGTTTGATTTTCAAGTTTTTTTGGAAGTTCTCAAGCATATGTGTAGGACAAAATTTTTCTAAAGTTTATTTTTCTCTTGAAATAAATTTCACCATGAATTTAATTGTTGATTTTATTTTATTTATGTTACTTTTAGAGCAGTTGGTTTACCAGAAATTCTTGCAGAAAATGGAGAATTTCCATATATCCTTCACTTGTTTTCCTTATCATTAACCTTTTGTATTCATCTCTTTCCTTCTTGATGTTCTATCTAAAGGGTCAATACATTGTTGAATGTGGTGTATTGAATTCTCCTATTAATAATGTACCACTATCTATTTCTCCTTTCAATATTTCAACGTTTCTTCAAATATTTTGGAGATTTTATGTATATATAGAGAGAAAATTTCTCATTTACATATATATTTAATTGTTGACTTTGTCTGTAATTGACCCATTTATCAGTATATATTGTTTATCTTTGTCCTAGACAGCAGTTTTATTTTTATTATATATTTTATGGTTTACAGAAAAATTGTGTAGAATTAACAGAGTTCCTTAATAACCCCTCCACACACAGTTTTCCAAATCTTTAATATTTTATTTTAGCATTGTTACTTTGTTACAATTGATAAACCAAGATTGTTATTATTATAGGGTTAACTATACACCATATACATGTAAAACAGAAAATAACAAGTTTTGAGAGGATGCACAGAAAGAGTAATTTTCATTCATTGCTGTTGGCAATGTAAAATGGTGCAGCCAATGCAGAAGACAGTTTGGCCATACCTCAAAATGGCAATTATACAACTATCATGTGCTTGGCAATCCAACTACAATATTTGCACACTCACTTTCAATGGGGCATGAATCACAGTTGTCAAAAGATGGAAGCAACCTATGTCCATCAACAAATGAATAGACAAATAAAATATGATTATATACACACAATAGAAAGTTTTACAACATTAAAAAAAGAACGAAGTTCTGATATGCAAAACAGGGATGATACAAAGATATCATCTTGTGTGAAATAAGCTATACTCAAAGAGCAAACAGTGTGTGATCTCATTGATATGAAATAACTATAATCAAAACACTTATAGAGGGGAGAGTTGTAGCTAAAGTGATTGAGTGCATGCTTCCCATATACAAGGTGCTGGTTTCAATCTCCAGTACATTCTAAAAACAAAACAAACAAAAATACAAACTTTCTTTTTGGAGCAGATGTAGCTTAGTGGTTGAGCACCCACTTCCCAAATACAAATTCCTGGGCCCAATCCCTGGTACCTTCTAAAAAAAAAACACTCATAGCCAGGTTATGGGGTGGTGATAGAGAATAGGAAATTAATATTTAAAATGGGTGGAATTTCAGTGAACATACATCCTGCACCACTTCCCCTAATGGTAGTAAATAAAATTGTATGCCACTCATCCCAAAAATTCTGTCCATCAAGGTTGGGGATGTGATGAACCATGCACCACCAGTGCTTCTGTTTGCTTGATTTGTGCAATAGCAGCAATACTGCCTTTCAGGTGGAGAAAATCACCTTATAGTCCTCTTAAAAGAGCTGTCTGTGGCTGTCCTCATTTTTGCCTATAATGGCTTGGTTTGGCCAGTGGAAAAGGCATGTTCAGTATGGGGTTAAACATAGACCACTGTCACTTGAATGCAGAAAATGCACCCTTTGGCACCTGTGCTCCCAGACTTTATGAAGTCCCTGGAAATTATTATGACCTTCACTGATGTTTGTACTGCAATTGTTGAGCTAGGGAATGCCCTTTTTTGCCATCCCACTCTTAGAAGAATACCAGGATCAAGTTGCTTTACAATGGCAAGGTCTACAACATACCTTCACTGTACTGTCTCATGTGTATATGAACTCACCCACCATCTGTCCCAATGGACCAGACAATATTTAAATAAGCTACCCCTGCTCAATGGACAGAGAGTGTTCCATTATATTGTTGACATCATGTAAATGGGCCAGTGCAAGGAACAAAATGCCGAGGGATTGCATTTATTGCTAACTTGGCTTCAACAATCTAATTAGGACATAAATTCCAAGATACAAGGCCCTGCCCAGTAAGTCATATTCTTAGGTAGTATATGGGCCAGCATCCAGCACTGGATTCCTAACCTGGTATAGGACAAATTACTGCCCCTAAAGTCACCCACCTCCAAAAAGGAAACTCAGCAGTTTTTAGGCTATTTTTGTATTGGTGCCAGCATATTCTACATCTTTGTATCTTGGTATCTACCTGGCACATCTATATTGGTTCATATTGGGCCATGCTGTAAGAAGAGCCATACAATTTTTTTTTTAGGTAGTGGGGCCAGGGATTGCAACTGGGACCTTATATGTGGGTAGCTGGCACTTGGCTCACCTGAGCTGGTTTTCCATTTGTTTGCTTGTTTTATTTTTTAAGAGGCACTGGGAATTAAACTGGGGATCCCCCATGTGGGAAGTGGGTGCTCAATCACTTGAGAAAAATCCATTCCCCAGGATTTTAGGTGAGAAAGTTATGTAGATGAAATGGATGGATTCCTAAAAACAAACAAGCTACATTGAAGAAATAGAAGACCACCAAAACCAATCACAAGCAATGAGATTGAATCAGTCATTAAAAATCTTACAAAAGAAAAAGTCCAGGACCATATTGGTTCACAGGTGAATTTGACTAAACATTTTGGGAATAATTAATACCCATCCTGTTTATCTCTTCCAAAAAATTGAAGAGGAGGGAAAGTTTCTCAATATATTTTCTGAACCCAACATCACCCTAACACCAAAATCAGATAAAGATACCAGAAGAAAATTAAATTACAAAACAATCCCTCTAATGAGCATAGATGCAAAACTTCTCAAGAAAGTACTTGCAAATCAAATCCAACAACATATAAAACAATTATACATCATGATCATGTGGGTTTTATTCCTGGTATGTGCAAGTATGGCACAACTTAAGAAAATCAATTAATGTATCACATTAACAAACTGAAGGGGAAAAATTCACATGATCATCTCAATTCAAGCAGAAAAGGTATTTGACAAAATCCAGCATCCTTTATTCATAAAAATACTTCAAAAGATAAATATGGAAAGAAAGTTTCTCAATATAATAAAAGGCATATATGAAAATCCCACAGCCAATATCATACTCAATGGAGAGAGGTGGAAAGCTTTCCCTCTAAGATCAGGAACAAGACAAGGATGCCCACTGCAACTCTGTTATTCAACATTGTGCTAGACATTCTAGCTAGAGCAATTAGGCCATTCAAAAAATAAAAGGCATCCAAATTGGAAAAGAGGAAGTAAATCTCTCACTATTTGAGATAACATGATTCTATATTTAGAAATTCCTGAAATATCTTCAAAAAAGCTGCTTGAGCTAATAAATGAGTGGCATGATACAAGATCAACATGCAGATATCAGTAGTATTTCTACACTCTAGTGATGATCAAGCTAAGGAGGAAATTGAGACAAAAATTCCATTTACAATAACAACAAAAAGACTCAAATATCTAGGGATTAATTTCACCAGGAATATAAAGGATTTGTATTCAGAAAACTACAAAACACTGCTAAAAGAAATAAAAGAAGACCTAAACAAATGGATGGACATTCTGTGTTCATGGATTGGAACACTAAAAATCATGAATATATCAATTCCAGAAAATTGGTTTATAGATTCAATGCAGTCAGTCAAAATTCCAACAATATATTCTATAGAAATTAAAAAGTCGATTATTAAATTTATTTAAAGGGAAAGGGATCCTGAATAGCCAAGAATATCCTAAAAAAGAGCAAAGTCAGAGGACTCATGCTTCCTGAGCTTGAAGTATAATATAAAGCTACAGTGGTCAACAAAGCATGACATTGGCATAAAGATAAATGAATCGATCAATATAATTGAACTGAGAGTTCAGAAATAGGCCCCCACCTCTGTAGTCACCTGATTTTTGATAAGTCTACCAAGTCCACTTTCCTGGGACAGAACTGTCTCTTCAATAAATGGTGATGGAAGAACTGGGTGTCGATAACCAAAAGGATGAAAGAGGACCCCTACTCTATTCCCTATACAGGAATCAACTCAAAATGGATCAGCAACATAAACATAAAAGTCAGAACCATAAAACTCCTAGAAGATAACATAGGGAAATCTCTACAAGACCTTGTAGTTGATGGGGGTCTCTTAAACATTATACCCAAAGCATGTACAACAAAAGAAAACATAGATAAATGGGACCTCCTCAAAATAAAACACCTCTGCACCACAAAGGACTTTGTGAAGAGTGTAAAAAGGCATCCTAAACAATGGGAGAAGATATTTGGCAATCACACATCTGACAAGGGTCTCATATTCATGATATATAAAGAAACCCTTCAACTCAACAATAAAAAGGCAAATGACTGCTTAAAAAATGGGCAAAAGTCCTGCATAGACATTTTTATAAATACACCATAAATGGTGAAAAAACATGAAAAAATGTTTACATTACTCGTTATTAGGGAAATGCAAATCAAAGCTACAATGAGATATCATTTCACAGCTACTAGAATGGTCATATCAAGAAAACAGAAAACTACAAGTGTTGGAGAGGATCTGGAGAGATAGGAATGCTTATTCACAGTTGGTGGGAATGTAGGGAATGTAGAATGGTGCAATCACTGTGGAAGTCAGTTTGGTGGTTCCTAAGGATGTTAGATATAGATCTACCATTTGACTCTGCAATCCCTCTACTAGATATATATCCCAAAAAACTGAGAACAGTGGCATGAACAGAGATATCCACACTGATGTTCATAGTGACATTATTCACAATTGCCAAAAGATGGAATCAGCTGAAGTACCATGAACATGCAAATGGATAAACATTGGAATATACACAGGATGGAATATTATTCAGCTGTAAGAAGAAATGAAGTCATGAAGCATGTGACAACATTGAAGAGCATGGATGACATTTTGTTGAGGGGAGCAAGACAGGCACAAAAAGACTAATATATGATTTTACTATTATGACTAAATATAATGAGCAAACTCATGGATTAATAGCTAGAATATGCCACCAGATAAAATAATGTGGTTAAAGAAAGTTGAGATTCAATCTGTGTAGAATTGATAGAAAGTTGTTTGTAACTGTTTGGAAATGACTACAAATAGTGAAATCACATTATAGGATTTGTAATTAACAGCACTAACTTGTGGGAAAGATAGTGGTTGTTTTGTGTGTGTGTGTTTTTAATTTGGAGTAAAGAAAATGCTCTCACATTGATTGAAGTGATGAATGCACAACTCAGTGATTATTCCAAATGCTATTGTCTGTACACTTTAGATAATTTATATGGCTTATGAACAAAATAAACCATATAAAGTTGGGTGATAAGTACACCAAAATTAAGATACAGATATTGATTTGTAGCATTTCTTTGATGATGCTCTTTCATAATTTGTCATAAATGTTTTACAGTAATGCAAGTTATTTGCTGTGGGATGATATATGGGAGCCCTGTATGATGCTATGCATGTTTGTTTTGTAAGTTCACAACTTTTACTATACCCTTAGTGCTTTTGTATGTGTGTGTATGAATGAAATACTTCAATAAATTGTTTTTATATAAAAAATTGAAAAATATAGATATATAGGTAGATATATATGTTAGCTAGATGGTAGATGGATAGATAGATGATAGATAGATAGATAGATAGATAGATAGATAGATAGATAGATAGATAAAGAGATGATAGATAAATTTTGAGTACTTCACCCAATGAGGCTAGGTGATTGATATTCTCCAGCATCACTTCTCTGAACAGCTTTCTCTCAGATGTGTCTTACTGGACCAATTCTTCTTGAAAGAAGTCTACAGCCACATCATTGAAGGTGATTAAATCCTTAAAAATCACAAACTTGAGCTCACCCAAGGCTAATTTTGCCAATGTCATGAATGTGATCTCAAACTGACAGCATTTAGGAAGCAGAGACTGTGTATATAAAGTTGAAAATATATTTGGGATTCTTGTCAGATAATTCTGAATGTTGAACTTTCAAATACACTCGCAGACACATGCATACTCTGAAAACATAAAATTCCATTGTAAAATAATAGCACATGACATGTAATGTGATATACACTTAGATATTTCCCAATAAACTTGTAATTATGACTTCTTGCTGCTGATTATAAAATTTTCTCTTGGGAATTCATAAGTAAAACCCTCATTTACAGTAATTTCAAGTAAATCTACAGACTGAACATAAAGCAAGAAATATCCATGGTATTTTACTTTTAAACAATGAGAATGGGTAGATTATTCTACTTTATAGATGACTTCATTTTTCTCTCATTGATAAAATTGTTTAACAATATGTTATGCATTTTGACAAATCCAATCAGTTAATTTGTGAACTGCTTTCTCTCTAAATTCAATTCACAGGAACAATATTCATTAAACTGATAGGGGACTTTGAAGTAAATATCCAGAATTCTGCAGAACTGAAGAGATTTCATACAGAAATCAGGATCAGTAAGTGCTGCCTTCCTAAATTATACATAACTAGGTATTCAAATCATATATAAGTGCATATTGTTCATGATCACAAGCAAGGGACTTGTGAGATGGTTGTACTGAAAGATGGTCCTAGCCTCACCATTTCTGTCATAGAAGACCTCCCATTCACAAATTTTTCTAAGTTCTATGAACACCAGTTTCCATTGTCTCTCTTGTGTCTTCAATTCATCTGTCTGTAAAAAATTAAAGAAGCCCCTTCATTGTTGGTGGTCTCTCCATATCTTCCATAATTTTCACATAGGTAATTTTTGTTTTACTATTATAGATCTCCTGAATGCATACTGCCATCAAGGCAAAATACCTATACATTGCATCTCCTAATAAAATTTGAAAAAGCTTTATTCATAAAAATTAAATTTGAGCAATTGGGACCAATAGTGGTAAGGAGATTATTAGATTCATTTTTGAATATTTCAAAATGTGCAAATGTATTCCATCAAAACTTTAATAATAATAAAATTGGGGAAATAAATAAATGATTCCTGATTTCCTTTTATTTACAAATCTTCTTTTGTGCTGCTGGCAACAATGCACAGACCTTCACACCATTAGCTTTAACACTGGATTGAGACTGAGAGTTCTGGGAAGATGAGATCAGAGTAGACAGGCAGAGACCAACTCTCTCACAAAAATAATGGAGAAAGGACCTAAATGTGTCCAATACACTTACTTTTGGGGTCAGCAGACAAGGACAGTGCTATGCAAACCCCAGGCAGTGAGGAACACTGAGAAAAAGAACCTGAAATAACAAACATGAGTCACTAAACCCTTGCAGTGGACAGGAATGGCACCTACCTCCACACTCAAAACATTAAGTCTGGATAAAACACCTGGCTCACTGCAGCCAAATGAGAGAGGAACAGACATCTTCCTCCCTGTCAGCTCTTACAAGGGAGGAAGGAGGGAGAGAATGGTTTATCTTCAGTGAATTCACCCAGAAGAGCCCACTGTGAATCTCAGCTCTGGCCAGACCAGAAACATGGTAAATAGGAGATTGAAACAAACACCTTTCTGAAATCATATGCTCTCAAGTACCATCTGCTTGCTGGATAGGAAACTGCAAGGAGAAAACCTGCTTTAAGGTCTTTTTTTAGCCCTAAATCCTGGGAGAAAATCTGCATCCCATTAGTGAGTAGCTGGCCTGATTTTGATAACTTAAGTTGGGCTAATTAAAAAACTCAGAGTAAGTTGAACCAAAAATCAAAAAAGAGCTGTGAAAATAAAAAGCTAAGCAAGAGAGAGACGTTAACCATTAGAAAAAATTCATCAACATATTCAATTGCCTAGACATCAGCAAAAAATTAAAAGTCATACTGAGAAATAGGAAGAAATGGTCTACCCAAAGGAACAAAGCAAATATCCTGAAGTCATACAACATTTAAGACAACAGATCAATGATAAACACAAATCCCCTTAATCAATTCAAAGAATTGAACAAAAATATGACTAATGAGATCAAGGATATTAAGAAGACACTGGGTGAGCATAAAGAACAATTTGAAAGCCTACAAAGAAAAGTAACCAAGCTTGTGACAATGAAAAACACAATGGATATGATTAAAAATACATTAGGAGAGTGGATGTGGCTCAAATGGTTGAACACATGCTTCTCACATGGGAGGTTCCTAGTTTGGTACTTAGTGCCTTCTAAAAAATAAAAAAAATTCAACAAGCAAAACAAATGATAAATCCAAATCAGGGGAGACAATGTGGCTCAGAGGTTGAGCACTGACTTCCAACATATGAGGTCCTGGGTTCAATTCCTGGCCACCAGTACATCAAACAAAATACATTAGAGGGGAACAGATGTAGCTGAAGTGGTTGGGTTCCTGCTTCTTATGTATGAAGTCCTGGGTTCAATCCCTGGTACATCCTAAAAACAAAAACAAACAAAAAATTTTAAAAAACCAATTCCTATTTGGGAGTGGGTGTAGATCAGTGGCTGGGTGCGTGCACCACATGTATGAGATCCTGCGTTAAATCCCAAGTACCTCCTTAAAAAATACATTAGAGGCATTTAAGCATATTTTAATTCATTGAGAACAAAATAAGTGAGCCAGAAAATAGCACACCTCTACTTGAAAAGACAGGGAACAGAAAGAGGAAAGGAAGGAAAAAACTGGAATAGGGTCTCAGGAAATTGAATGACAACATGAAATGCACAAATATAAGTTATAGGTGTCCCATAAGGAGAAGAGAATGGAAAAAAGGCAGAAAGACTATTTGAGGAAAAAATGACCAAAAATTTTCCAATCCTTATGAAAGACATAAATATTCATATCCAAGAAGAAAAACATGCTGCAAACACAATAAATCTGAATAGACCTACTCTGATACACCTGATATTAAGAACAATAAATATCAGAGCTAAAGAGAGGATTCTAAAGCACCAAGAGAAAAGCAAAGCTTCACATACAAGAGAAACTCGATAAGACTAAGTGCCAACCTCTCATCAGAAACCATGGAGGAGAGAAGAAAGTGGTATGATGCATTTAAGATACTGAAAGAGAAAAACTGCCAGCAAAGAAATCTGTATCTGGCAAAACTGTCCAAAAATGAGGGTGAGTTGAATGTCTTCACAAACAAAAACTGAGAGAATATGTTACAAAACAAATGAATTACAGGAGATATTAAAGGGAGTACTGCATCTTGAAAGGAAAAAAAAACAGTGGCAAGAGATGGAGAAGAGTGTAGAAGTGAAGATTATAAGGAAGTGTAAATTAGAGTGTAAAAAGACAATAGTAATATTTGACAATGGAAATGTAAAGGAAAAAATAAACAAACTAAGTCATTCCTTTATAAAAATAACCTTGAATGTTAATGGCTTGGATTCCACAGTCAAAAGACTTGTAATTACAGAATGGATTTAAAAAAAAAACTATGAGCCATCTATATGCTATCTATAAGAGACTCACCTCGAATGTAAAGACACAACAAAGTTGAAAGGTGAAAGTTGGAAAAATATATTCCATGCAAACAGTAACAAAAACAAGAACTGGAATATCAATACTAATATCAGAAAAAGAGAGATTTTCAATGCAAAACTGTTTTAAGGAATGAAGAAAGTCATTCTATATTAATAAAAGCGGTAATTCACCAAGAGCAAATAACTATTACAAATATAAATGCACCTAACCTTGATGTCCCAAGATACGTGAGACCCACACTTGGCAAGACTGAAGGGAGAAATAGATATCTCTACAAAAATAGTTGTAGACTTCAATGCACCATTCTCAGTGTTGAATAGAACACCTGAACAGAGAATAAATAAACAGAGAGCTTGAATAATATGATAAATGAACTAGAGATAACAGACATCTATAGAGCACTGTACCCCAAAACAGCAGGTTATACATTCTTTACCAGGGCTCGTGGATCCTTCTCCAAGATAGAGCATATTTTGGGTCACAAAACAAGTCTCTATAAACTGAACTTATGCAAAAACTTTATCTTGTCATAATGGAATGAAAAACAATAATGTATGGAAAAAAGGAATGTCATAAATATATGGAGATTAAACAACACACTCAAATAATCAGTGGGTCAAGCAGAAATTGCAAGAGAATTCAGTAGATATCTAGAGATGAATGAAAATGAGAACACAGCATATCAAAACCTATGGGATATCAAAAAGGCAGTGCTGAGAGGGAAATTTATAGCCATCAATGCTTTCATTAAAAAAGATAAAAGCAAAAATTGATATAACTGCACACATGGAGGAACTAGAAAAAGAATAGGAAATTAATCTCAAACATGATCAAAGGGAAGCAATAGTAAAAATCAGAGGAGAAATAAATGAAATCAAGAGCAAAAAACAATAGAGAGAATCAACCAAATAAAAGTTTGTTCATTGAGATGTACAAAATCAACAAACACTTAGCTAGACTGACAAAGAAAAAAGAGAAAAGATGCAAACAAAATCAGAAATAAGAGGGGGACATTACCACTGACCCTGCAGAAATAAGAGAGATCATAAGAGGACACTAAGAAAAACTGTATAGCAAAAATCTAGATAATGTAGATGAAATGGACAAAGTCCTAGAAACACAAGAACCTCCTTCACTGACCTAGAGGAAATAGAAGACTTCAACAAGCCAATCACACATGAAGAGATTGAAACTCTCATCAAAACCATGCCAAATATGAAAAGCCTGGGACAAAATGGCTTCACAGGTGAATTCTACCAATCATTCAAAGATGATCTAATACCGATCTTGTTCAAGCTCTTCCAAAAAATTGAACAGGAAAGAATGCTACAAAATTCATTCCATGAAGCCAACATCAC
>JAQZBX010094719.1:0-11993 GCA_029593785.1 Cabassous unicinctus | reverse complement strand
AAAAAATGTAAACATGTAATGTTTCACTCAATCTATTATCTTTATCACCATGAGAATTAGAAACCACAGGATTATTATGTATTTTCATGTTAACAAGAGAAAAACACTTGAGAAAGCCCCAAGCCCATTCCCAGAGTGCTCAACTTAATGATTAACTTTCTCTGTTGCAACCTGTATAAAAGCTGCAAGAAAACCCCTCAACAAGGAGGCCAACTTGAGATTGGTTAGATGTCTATCTAGCCAATAAAGACACTTTTCCTTCTTAGCCTAGTTCACTGTGTCTATTATGCTATGTTAAGCACCAAGCCCACAGATCCTTCTGATCACTGCCAATTCCAGGTAATATTTTTCAAAAATGTGATTTTTTAAAAATAAATGTGTATATGTTGGAAGGCAGCTCTTAGCTAGACCTATCCAAAAGCATAGAGTCATTCTAGCAAATAAAACATACAATCTGGCCCTATGGGTTTTAAGAGCCACTTAAGAAGAGACAATTTAAAAGAAAAAAATGCAAGGTTATTTGTTATGTGATCTAGATTTATTACACTTTTGGAGTTGGGAAATCTTTCATAGAAACACCAATATTTTAAAAGAATAACACCAAAGTTTCTTTATTGAGCAACCATATGACAGGATATTTCATTCAATCTGGTTTGGATTATTAAAGAAGAGCAAGATTTTGAGAAGGTGATGAGTTCATCCATATTACTGATGATGAAATAACAAGAATATCAGTGCAGAATATATTTCCAGGTCTGAAACTCAGATATGATATTTGGACAGAAATTTGTGAGTTCTATAACCATAGATGACAAGTAAAAGGATGGAAGATATTGCCTAGGTAGAAAGATAGAAATAAAGGAAGGACTGGGACTATGTTCTAATTAGTTTCAACATTTAATATTTCAGAAATAGTTTGAAAATATGTAATGTGGGCCAGAAAAAATCCAGGAACATGTTGTGACCTAGGAGACCAGGACAGAAATGGATGATAGAAGGAGGAAATCAGGGAATTTGTTGAGGATTCTTGTAAGGTGAAGATGCTTTTAGTAGTTTCATTGAGATGGATGTAAGCAGATTCTCAAGGGCAGTGCATATAAGTGTAGGATGTGCAAGCCATATCAGAGTGCTTTGAGTAGCAAGCAGGAGGTGAGGAAACCCACTAATTGAAACTCACTGAAAAAGGTTGACTTCAATTGGTAAGAGAATTTAATAACTAGAGAATTAAAAACCACATACAAATAAAATTTAAATATTTTAAGATTGTACTTTGATAGAATCAATGTATGAAAAATGACAGTATATATAAATGGTAATGGGGAAATGCCAGGTCACATCTCATAATTTGGAGAAATCCCAAGAAAACCAAAAATAAGAAGCCACCTTGAGTTCTATTCAATTCTGAGGCAAGTTCAAGAGACAAACCACACTTTGCTCTTCTCCCAAAGTTCTGTGCTGTTCAGCTTATTTATTTATGGGAAAATGCAACCTCTATTTATATTCCCTTTGTATAGGGAAATCATTTAATAAATCCATTGAGTGATCCATTCCATGGAGAAAACCCTGATTGCACAGACTGCAGATATCAGATTTAATCAGGGTTTCATTCAATGGATGCATTCTGTTCACCTTGGTTTGATTTTCAAGAGAATTAAAAAGTTAAAATCCTCTTATAATGATGGAAGATGAAGAGGTAAGGCCATTGAGAAGGATGACTGAGAGACTACTTTATTAATTCATCCAATAAATACTTTACAGTTCATTCTTTGTAACAGGAAATGTTCAAAGTCCTGGAGATACAACAGGGAACCAGATTTACTGGTTCTATATGGTCAAAGAGTTTGAATTCTCTGGAGGAAGACTGGGATTAAAAATAAAGTGAAGTATTCTGGAAAGATGGTGTCTGAGTAGGCAGGCAGGTCTCACATCTCTCTAAAAACAATGGAAAAAGAGCCAAAAGTTTTCCAAGGGACCTGATTTGGGGCTCAGCAGGTCAGGACAGTGCTACAAAACTCCAAGAGATTGAGGGTCAGAGAAATGAACAATACAAAACAACAAATGTGAGTTACCAAACCCCGCAGTGGCTGGGAAGGGCTCCCCTCCCACACCCCAAAAGTTTTAGGCTGGGATAAAATCCCAGTCTCACTGCAGCCAACCAAGAGGGGAACAGACATCTTCCTCCCTGTAAGTTGTTACAAGGGAAAAGGAAGGGAGAGTTAGGGAGCTTCTCTTCAGTGAATTCAGCAAGCAGAGCCTGCTTTGAATTTCAGCTCTGGCCAGGCCAAAATAAAGGAAAGTGGAGAGTGAAACACCTCAAGAAAAGGTATACTGATGAGTTCTATCTGCTTCCAGTCTGGAAACTGCATGCACATAACTGTTTTTGTGTTTCTCTGTATGCTAACTCCTGGAAGAATATCTGTATACCATTAGTGAGTCCCTGGCATGATTTTGATAATTTAAGCTGGGTGGTTTGAAAGACTTAAAATGAGTTGAACCATGTATGAAAGAAGAGTTGTGAACAAAAAAAGGCAAGAAAGAAATTGGCTATCAGAATAAATTCAACTACATATTCAGATGCATAGATGTCAGCCAAAAGTTACAAGCCATACTAGGAAATGAAGAGATGGCCCAGCCAAAGGAACAAACCAAATATTCTGAAGAGAATCAGGATTTAAGACAGTGATAATCACACAACTCTCCTAAGTCAATTCAAAGAATTGAAAGAAAATATGACTAAAGACATAAAGGAGATTAAGAAGACAATGGGTGAGCAAAAAGAACAATTTGAAAGCCTGCAAAGAAAAGAAGCAGAGGCTAAAGGGAATGAAAGACATGATGGACAAGATTAAAAATATATTAGAGGCACATAAGAGCAGATTTGAATTGCTTGAAGACAGAATGGTGATTCTGAAGGCAGAACATCTAAACTGGTAAAGACAAGAGTACAGAAAAAGAGAAGGGGAGAATGGTACAGGGAATTCAATGAGAAGAAATACACAAACATACACATAATCAGTGTCCCAGAAGAAGAGAATGGAAAAGGAGCAGAAAGAATATTTGAGGAAATAATGAATAAAAACTTATCAATCCTTATGAAAGACAGAAAGAACATCAATATACAAGGACAATGCACTTAACACAGAATAATTCCAAATAGACATATCCTGAGACACCTAGTATTCATAATGACAAATTTTAGAGATAAAGAATTATTTCTGAAAACTGGAAAAGAAAAGAAAAGCATCACTTACAATGAAACCTCAATTAGATTAAGTGATGATTAATCATAAGAAACCATGTAGGTGAGAAGAAAGTGGTATGATGTATTTAAGGAACTGAAAGAGAAAAACTAGTGGCCAAGAAATCTGTATCCATCAAAACTGTCCTTCAAAAATGATGGTGAGTTCAAAGTATTCACAGAGAAAAACTGATAATATGTTACCAAAGACCAGAATGACAAAAGATACTAAATGGAGTTATGCAGCCTTAAAGGAAAAACAAGGGCAAGAGACTTGAAGAGTGTAGAAATGAAGATTATTAGGAAGGGTAAATTAAAGGGTAAAAAGACATAGAAAAATGTGATATAACAAGAGATAGCCAAAGGACAAAATGGATAAAGTAAGTAATGTCTTTACAGTAATAACATTAAATGCTAATAGTTTCAACTCTCCAAGCAAAAGACATACACTAAATAGAACGGATAAAAAATATAAGCCATCGATATGCTGTCTATAAGAATTTCACTTCAGACATAAGGACACAACTAGGTCAAAAGTGAAAATGTGAAAAAAGATATTCCACGACAATGGTAACCAAAAAAAAAAAGCTAGAGTAGTGATACTAATATTGGACAAAATAGATTTTAAATGCATAATAGTTATAAAGGGTGGAGAAGGACATTATATATTAATAAAAGATGCAATTAACCCAGAAGAAGAAACTATACTAAATATTTAGGCACCTAAACTGAGTGTCCCAAGATACATGAGACACATCGTGGCAAAATAGAAGGGAGAAATAGATGTCTCTACAATAATAGTTGGAGACTTCAATACACAACTCTCAGTATTGGACAGAACATCTGGACAGAGGATAAATAAAGAAATGATATCATGAAAAATATGGTAAATAAACTAGGTCTATCATACATCTATAAAACATTGCAGCCCAAAACAGCAGGATATACATTCTTTACAAGCATTCAAGGAACATTCTCCCAGATAGACCATATGTTGGGTCACAAGACAAGTCTCAGTATACTTAAAAACATTGAAATTATACAAATACTTTTTCTGATAACAGAATGAAGCTGGAAAGCAATAATGGACAGAAAAGGGGAAAAGTCATAAATATATGGAGTTCAAAAAATACACTCAAATAATCAGTGAGTCAAAGAAGAAACTGCAAGAGAATTCTGCAAATATCTTGAGATATATGAAAATGAGGACATAACATGTCAAACCTCTGGGACACACGAAAAGCAGTGCTGAGAGGGAAATTTATAGCCTTCAATGCTTACATTAAAAAAGAAGAAAGAGATTTTCTCTGCCTAGAGGAGAGAACAAGTGCATATTTCCATCCATCTTTCCCATTTCTTAGCAAGCTCTGTTCTTTCCTTCCTTTCCTAATAAATCTCTTTGACTGGCCTAACTCAACTGGCATGATCTTAAGTTCTTTTATGCAACATAGCCATGAACCTAGTGGAATCCAACACTTCCCTAGCTTCATTTGGCAAGCCATTGCCAGGAGACAGAAAGGCAAGTGGTGCTCCCTCACCCCCACCAGAGTATGGTGAGATTTAACTAAGGCCTGTCTGTGCCCTTTTTGATTTTGCCATTTTAAAGGGGTTCCTGGATATTTTCCCACAAGACAAAAACTCAGTCTGCCCAGACTTCTGCCCTTCTCTTCAGAGGTGGTAGGGGCAAGCCCCCATGCCATGTAGATCCAAGGAAGTTCTGGTGGTGGGTGAAACCACCCTTGAGAGTTGACTGGATATGTAGCTTAAGTCAAGCAGGAGTCTGCTGGGAGTGTATCAGGCGCTCTATGTGAGTTCCTTTTAATTAGAAGTGATTTTAGCCTGCATTTTAAAGGGGTTCCTTGATAGGATCCCACAGGACATAAACTCAGTCTGTCCAAACTTCTGGCTCCCTATTCAGAGGTGGTAGGAGTGAGCCTCCATGCCATGTAGATACAAGGAAGTTCTGGGTGGCAGGGAAAAAGCCCTTGTGACCTGAATGGGCATGTGGCCTAAGTTGAGCAGGAGTTTACCAGGCCCTTTCTGTGAGCTCAGAATGGCTATCACCCATTGTATCATTTCCTTAGACCACTAGTTAACTCTTTTAAAATAGAAATTCCTTTAAAATTCCAACAACTGCTCTCCTCATTTTAGGTCTGTGAGATGCTTTAGAATGTCTTAGAAACTGAAAATGTATTTGATAGCAAGGTATGAGTCCCACCATTGGTAGCACCCTGAAGCTGTTTTCTGGCAAGTCACAGAATAGTCTCTAGGATTTTTAATGGGCTTTTAATGTTGGGTTTAACTGCAGAACTTGGACCCTGGTAGTCACCAGGAGATCATTTTGCTCATGGCTAACTCCTAAGACATCTGAAAAGTAGGCAAAAGAAAGGTCCCTTGACAGGTCCTTTCCTAGGGTGAGCCCAGATTGAGTGTTCAGCCTTTGATCTGGACCAAGATGGCCCCAAGACCTCTAAGGCTCTGGGGATATCCAGAGACATAAAGCTCACAACCCCCAGAATGTGGGACAGTGAGCAGTGTACCCCGCTTTTCAGGATGCAGGCTCAGCGAGCAATCCATCCAGTCAGGTCTATGGTGGGGTGCCAATCAGACTGAAGAATGCATTTATCTTCCCCTAGGGCAAGCTGGGGTCCCTCCCCTTGGAATTAGCAAAGGGAGGGGTAATCAATAGTTAATGAGAATAACTGTACAAATCAGATTGCTCTGTCTGCATATAGGAGCCCACACCAAATCTTGGTGCATGTTTCCATCCTTCTCTCCCACTGCTCAGCAAGCTCTGTTCTTTCCCATCCTTTCCCAATAAATTTTTTCTAATGACCTAAAAAAAAGTGAAATTGGGGAGGAGATGTAGCTCAAGTGGTTGAGCACCTACTTCCCATGTAGTAGGTTCTGGGTTTGATCCATGGTACCTCCTCGAAAAACCAACTCTCATTGGGAAGTGGAAATAACTCAGTGGCTGAGTGCCTGCTTCCAATGAACAAGTTCCTGGGTTTAATCCCCAGAACCTCCTAAAAAAACGAAAGAGCTAAAACTGCGGATATAACTCTATCCCTGGAAGAAATAGAAAAAGAACAGCAAACTATTCCCAAATCAAACCAATTCAAAGGAAAGAAATAGTAAAGATAAGAGCTGAAATAAATGAAAAAGAAAACATAAAACTATAGAGAAAATCAATGAAATCAAAAGTTGGTTCTTTGAGAAGATCAACAAAATCAACAAACCCTTAGTTGGATGAAAATGACAGAATATGCAAATAAAATCACAAATGACAGGGGGACATTACAACTGGCACCTCAAAAGAGGTCATGAAAGGATACTATGAAAAACAGTAAGCCAAAAAACTAGATAATGTAGGTGAGATAAACAAATTCCTAGAAAAACACTAATCACCTTCAATGACACTAGAGGAAAAAGAAGACCTTAACAACCAATCACAAGTGAAGAGATTGAAGCAGTTATCAAAATATTGCCACAGATGAAAAGCCATGGACAAAATGTCTTCAGAGGTAAATTCTACCATTCATTCAAAGACAATCTAATACCAATCTTGCTCAAGCTCTTCCAAAAAATTGAACAGGAAAGAATGCTATGAAACTCACTCTATGAAACTAACATCACCTTAATACCCTCCCCCCCCCAAAAAAAACAGAAAGATATTACGAAAAAAGAAAATTCCAGGTAAATATCTCTAATGAATATAGATGCAAAAATCCTCAACAAAATACCTGCACAGAGAATCCAAAAGCACATTAAAAGTATTATACAATATGATCAACTGGGTTTTATATCAGATATGCAAGGGTTTTACAACACAAGAAAATCAATTAGTGGAATAAACCACATTGAAAAATTGAAGAAGGAAAATCACATGATCCAACCCAACCTCACACACTACCCCTCACAGAGCAGCACTGCCAAATCCAATCACATTGCTACACCACTGTCATGTCCACTTCAGAACTACACACTTCCACCTTCCATGGACACTCCAACCCAAACTCCACTTTACTCTTCCTCATGGACCAACATCACCAAACTCATCACAACACTGCAACTTTCTCAAACCCCTCCACTGGTCAAACACACACTTCCACCTTGTCATAGATCTTCCCATATGAGCAATGACTCGCCAATCTCTACTCTCTTTTTGTCTCCTGTAAACCAATCTTCTGGACTCTAGCTCTTTAAGTCTGCTCAATTTGCTTAACTGATATCAGTGAGCTCATGTAACATTTGTCCTTTAGTGCCTGGCTTGCTTCACTCAACATAAGGACTAAAAGATTCATCCATGTTAGCCCTTGTGTTAATACTGCATTGCTTCTTACAGCTGAGTAATATTTCATTGTATGTACATACTACAGTTTGCTTATCCATTCATGTATTGATGAGCATTTGGGTTACTTACAACTTTTGACAATAATGAATAATGCTGGTATGAACATTGGTGTTCATATATCTGTTCATGTCCCTGCTTTCAGTTTTTCTGGGTATATACTCAGCAGTGGGATTGCTGGATCATATGGCAGTTCTATAGTTAACTTCTTGAGGAACCACCAATTCTCCTCCACAATGGGTGGACCATTCTACATTCCCACTTGCAATGGATAAGTGTTCCCTTTCCTCCACATCCTCTCCAACACTGGTAGTCTTCTATTTTTTTTAATAGCCACAAGTCTAATTGTTGTAAGGTGATATCTCATTGTAGTTTAGATTTGCATTTTCTTTATAGTTAATGATGTTGAGTTCCTTTTCATGTGCTTTTTGGCAATTTGTATTTCTTCTTTGCAGGAATATCTATTTAAATCTCTTGCACATTAAAAAAAAAATTTTGTCTTTTTATTTTTGAAATGTAGGATTTCTTTGTATATGCTGGATATTAGGCTTCTATTGGATAGATGGTCCCCAAATATTTCCAATTCAGTAAAAAATACTGTGTTAATTTTTATTGGGATTGCATTAAATCTGTAAATCAGTTTCAGTAGGATAGACATTTTAATGATGTTTAGTCTTATCCATGAACAGGAAATATTCTTCCATTTATTTAGGTATTTTTTAATTTCCTTTAGCAGTGTTGTGTAGTTTTCAGTGTACAAGTCCTTTACATCTGTAGGTTACCTACATCTGTAGCTAAGTTTGTTCCTAGGAATTTGATTCTTTTAGTTACTATTGTAAAGGGGATTTTTTTCTTGATTTTTTCCTCAGATTGCTTTTTAATGGTGTACAGAAATGCTACTCATTTTTTAATGTTGTTCTCTTATGTTGGCACTTTACTGAACTCATTTATGAGACCTAGAAGCTTTGTGATAGATTTCTTAGGATAGATACATCTGCAAATAGTGAAGTTTTTATTTCTTCCTTTCCAATTTGGATGCCTTTTATGTATTTTTCTTGCCTAAGTGCTTGAGCAAATACTTCTAACACAATACTAGATAAGGGAGGTAATAGTGGTCATCCTTGTCTTGTTCCAGAACTTAGAGGGAAAGCTATCCATGGAAATGAGGGGGAGATTGGGGGAAGGAGCAGGTGAACTCTGGAGATCTGTGGGTCTGTGGTTAAAAGTACAATGTTGCAAATGTTCTATTGGCAAATATGGCAGGGGAGGATTACTGGTGTAGGGTGTTTGATGTGGGGGGTATAAGAGACAGGGTTCACCTGGGGCAGTATTCTATGGAATATGTTAGTGTTCATCTTTTCAGAGTATATAATATCAGTGGGTGGAACCCACACAATAAGCAAGAAAATATTAAAGTCCCATCCTGAGGAGTCCTGCTATATTCTAATTTAGAGGGACAACAATCCTCCAGAAAAGAGGCAGTGCCTAATAAAGGAAAACAGACCAATATGTCAAATTGTCAATATTATTGCAAGTAACCATGATTCTTGTTCTTCAAAAAGTGAAACTTAGTGGTTATCATAGGTTCTGATGAGAGGGGGAGGGAAGAATAAAATAGATGGAACATAGGGCTTTTTTGGGAATTAGAATTGTTCTGCATAATCCTCCAATAATGAGTACAGGCCATTTTAAATTTCATCAAAACCTATAAAAGTGTTCAGTCCAAAATGTAAATGTAGGGTAAATAGAAGGAATACCCCTTCCTTGAACTGCTGGCAGAAGGGCTTGGAGGGGCAGAGCCATATTGGCCAATGGCCCATTCCCCCTCAGTAGGATAGAGACTGGCACCAAGAGCACAATCAGTCTGCTACAAAAGAATGTTAATTGCTCAAACCCTTGATTTACTGTTCTGGGAACCCCCTTAGGAAGGCACTCACTATTAATAATTCCATAAGCTATGTATTAGCTAGTCCCCCTCTATGTGCTATGCTGCCTTATATAAGCTTTGTTTCCCCACTGTATGGGTGTGGTCACTGACCAAAAGCCATCATCAGGACATGTGAGTATATCAAGTGTCATGGCTGCTGCTAGTCTTACAGCTTCTGTGTGGATTCTTTGGAATATCAGTAGTATTTGTTTTGGCTTCCTAGTCATGATCCTAGTGTGTTACAATTGGCATAGTTGGCAGGATGTTCCAGAGAATCCCATCATGGATAAGGTTCCTGAAAGCATACCAGCCATTCCAGATACTGTAGGGGAGACCTTACAGTACATGTAGGAGTCTGCTGCAGGTGGGATCCTGGGGCGGTCATACACTTCTATGTGGTACAAGTTTGCCCAGCTGAGAGATGATTAAGGACCCATGAGGTAGTTGGAGGATGCCCACATGCTCCCACTGGATTAGTGCAGTTAGAGAAAAGAGTAAAGGGAACTTTTACTAATAAAGAGCAATGTGCAGTGGCTGAAGCCATTGCATAGCACTTCCTTCTTACCTTTCATGATAGTACTTACAAGCTGTTAGTAGCCAAAGCAAAGGCAAAGTGAGTGGAGGAAGACTTAAGAGTTGGAGCAGGATCTCTGACTGATGCAGGTGCATCAGAGGGAGCATTTAACTAAGAAATCAAAGGAAGCACAAGTACAGGTGCAGACAAAGGCCTGTCAATATATGCAGGTGAAAGGAAAGAAGAATTAAAATTAGAAAGGAATTTGCAGACTTCCCCCTCTGCCTTAGTGACTGGTCTCTCTGAGCAACTAAAGCTGGAGATAGTGACTCAGTTGTAGAAGCTATAGAAGAATCTTAAATCATGTTAAACTGTTTGTGCAAAGGAAGGCTAAATCACTGATACAACTTCCCACACAAGAGGAAGTGCTAAATAAGGCAATGTCAGTGAAATCATGCTTGTAAGAAAACATTCTGCTGAAGTGTTAACTAACATAAGGAAAACATTCCAGCAGCAACTCTGCAACTCCCCTGAGCCTGTGGGCTAGTGGGGTCTGATAGAATTAAACTGCTGGAACAGTAGAAAAACTTAGCAACATTAATGTTCTCTGTTTTCTTTCCATGCTAATTCTAATTGGGCCTGTATAGCCATATTGATAAAATTAGCACTGTTAAAGTTTAGTAACTTTTGAACTAGACAACTTTATGAAAGTAAGAGAATAGAGCAATGATAGCAGCTTTTGTAAGCCTGCATTTAAAAATATATTACAAACCTGAAAGCTCATAATACTTGTGAAAACTGTAGAAAAGTTTGAATGGGATGTTACTTTGGCAATGATTTAAGTTTTAGTCACATTTTATTTTGATCAGAATATTTATCAAGGTGTATCCAAGGAAATTTCAGTTTTGAATCAATAGCTTACTCCTGAACTCCAAGCCTAAGTGTACTCTTAAAGAGTGGTAATCCAAAATGTATGTCTAAAATGCTAAAGTAGAGCTTAATTGCATTTGTACTGCTCAAATATCCCTAACTGGTTGCTGATTACTAATAAAAGTTTTTCCAAAAGTGAACTGGTATATTCACAGATTCCAGAAGAAATCTTAAAAGCAGTAAAATCAGAGATGTGAAATGATGGAGGGCTTGGAGACAGCTATACTGAAGGAGTAAGAATAACAGACAAATTAATAAGCTTTATGTTTTTGTTGGTGTGTCATACCTCTTTTTGTGTTTGTTCAATTAATATATTTTGATAACTCTGGAAGGTAATGTTAAATTGATAAATGAAAATTCTTAAAAAAGCTCTATTCAAATGGCCAAAAAATTAAATAATTGCTTATATTAATAAGTATGGATGCTAATAAGATAAATTAGGCTTATATGCATTAAATCTTTAAAAGGATGAAAATTGTAAGTTTTGACTAATGAAGTTATTACAAACCTCTTCATTTAAAAAATTGTTTTTGCCTAAATTGGAGTGAATAGTTTATTTTTCTTCACAAAATGGAATGAGGAATGTGAGGCTTAAATGGATATTGAAAGAAGTGAAAGCTTTGTGGAAAGGCTAAGTAAAATTTGGTGTTTGTTTAAGGGAGTGTTTTTTGTCCTAAGAAAAAATGACTGTTTTTCATAAAATCAGAATGGAAGTATGTGGGACAAAACTTGTAGAAGGTATTGTAGGAGGTAGCATTACGTAAAGGAATGTGTTCTGTGAGGGTGAAATTCTTTTTAAGATGAAGTAACTATAGTCTATATGGTTATGAATTGTTATAAGGAGTTTGTGAAAGCATTGCTTAAGTTGAAATATTTAAATGGCTAATTCCAGGAAATCATTATCAAACAGAAACTGAACTGATGCTAATAACAAAAGGTAACTTTGTAACAGGAAAACCTGACAGATGCCACCTCAATCTGCATATTACAGTAGTGGTAGGGAGAAGATAATGTTGATTCCATTGGGAATCTT
>JAQZBX010094718.1:0-11993 GCA_029593785.1 Cabassous unicinctus | reverse complement strand
CATAACTCCACGTAACTGGGAATGACTAGTATATACAGATCTAATTCATCAAATAATGATGAGCCCTCCATTTCAAGTAATATTTCCAGTTCATTTTTTAAAAAGTTAATTCAACATTTTATTTACTTGATAATAGAATAGACTACCAGTTGTAAAGTGGAGGAGGCAGTATAGCATTACGTTTAAGAGTATGGGTTGTAGAATCAGACAGGCTTGATATGAATCCCAGCTTCACTGTTTACTTTGCTTTACCTTTATGAGAAGTAAAGGATAATATTAGTACCTTCTTCATAAGGGTTTTATGAGGATTAGCTGAAATAAAGTCTTAAATATTTAGAGTATTGTCATATATTAAATATTCAATAAATGTATCTTCTCAGTTATGATTCCATTTGATATCCAAATAATCCTCTGATGTATGTACTAATATTATCTCCATTTTCAGTTGAGAAAACTTTCTAGGACCTTCACTCATAATTTTCACTTAGCAGAGAGAGCTAAATCCTGGGTTGCAGGTCATTAAAAGCGAGAAGATTGAGTTACAGTCAAGATGCAGTGGGACTTTGGAAAGGAGGGCAATGCAATATTATTTGTTCAGATGAGTCCTGTGGCAGAGACTTCTGTTTGTCCCCCTGTATTTGTCCTCCCCTTCTATAGTAATGGATCTCCTGGCTTTTGGCTTAGTATACAACTATGCACAATACAGACCACCTTTCCCACCTTCCATGCAGCTAAGCCAGCTATGTGATGGAAGTCCTAACTGATGAGATGTAAGTGGAAGTGTCTTTTGGATATTTTTCTTAAGAGATAGCTAGTGTATATGTACTCTATGACTCTCTTCTTCCTTTCCTCCATTTTTCTGCCTAGAATACACATCCCGATCCTGGCACTTGAATATAAAGACTATCCTCTAGAGTTGGTAGAGCAATGAGTTGGAAGGAGCCTGTGCCTCTAAAGACAAAATGGAATAGAACCGTCAAACCAGCCCTGGACCACTTATCTACTCCTACCACGTGAGTGCAGTAGCCAGTCTCCAACTGTGCTTCCAATGAGCCCTGCCTCCTGGTATTTATACCCTTGTATACTCCTCTCTCACATGGCATACCAAGGTTGGTCTGGATGACCAACAGCATACGGCAGAAATGATGGCATGGCACTTCTGAGATTAGGTTAAATAAAGACTGGCTTCCATCTTGACTGTTTTCTCAATTGTGCATTCTCTCCTCCCTCCCTTCCTCCCTCCCTCCCTCCCAGCCTCTCTCTATCTCTCTGTCTCTCATCACTTACCCCTGGAGGAAGCAAGATGCCATATTCTGAGCAGCCCCGTAGAGAGTCACACGTGGTGAAGAAATGAGGTCCTCAGCCCACCAGCCTGTGAGGAACTGAGGCTTGCCAACAATCACTTGAGTGAGCTTGGATTCTTCATCCCCAGTAAGTCTTAAGATGACTGCAGCTCCAGCCATCAGTTTGACTGCAACCTTGTGAGAGATCCTCAGGTAGAACACCCAGCTAAGCCACTCTTGGGTTCCTTATCTTCAGGAATTGTGAAATAATAACTTTTCTTCTTTAGGCTACTAGGTTTTGGAGTAATTTGTTATGCAGCAATAGATAACCAATTAAATGAGAAACAGGAGAAAACCGATCTTGTTTAAGCCACTGTCATTTTGTCTTTTTTGTCACTTGCAGCCAAGTCTAACCCTAAGTCCCTTCTTCAGTTAAATTAATATGCATAACTAACCTAAAGAAACAGCTTTCAAGGTGCTATTCTTAGGATTCCCAGAAACTGAGAGCTGGAGGAGACCAAACGAACATCTTGTCCAATCTCAGTATGTATTTAGTGCTTCCTACGCCAGGCTCTTTGCAAAATTCCACACAACATTTCATTCTCAGGACACACAGTGAGGTGGAGATTTAGCATGTCTATTTTACAGATGAGGAAACTATCCACACTCTTGCTCATTTAGTTTTACTGCCTCTCTATGGTTACAGAACATTTTTCAAACAATTCAATTATAAGCATATGTGAAAGTTGCATTACATTCTTGCACATAAGGGAACAGATTTGTAGTAGGCCAATTCAAAGAATCACCTTAGTAGAGACATTTTATAGGAAAAGTGAATGGAACTAATTACAGTTAAACTACTTCCACAAAGAAAATAATGATTAAAGTCAAACTCTTGATTGACAGTTATCTGGGTGGCTGGTGACTGATTTTCCAAAACAGGTAAGCACATATCCCAGCTTGCCTGGGAAAGTCCTCTTTAAAACTGTTGTAGATTAATCAATCTCTATTAATTATGTAGCATCCATTATCACTCTTAAAAGCTTCCCAGACCAGGTGCATACAGATGAGGAAACCAAGGCCCCAGAATAGGCAAGTGATTTACTGAAATCTCACAGGTAGTTAGTGGCAGAGGTGGGATTAGAATGCAGGTCAATGTTTTATGCATTAACCAAAAAGAACAGCTATTAGCCGGGTGAATGGGAATTTACAGACACTTGGCACGCCTGTTATTTCTGCCTACATAACCCTCAGCATTTTAAAAAATTTTTGAGTTGCCTTACATGACTGGAGATTTTCTTGAACTGTGTTTTGGTTTATGAGGTTTTTGTTTTGTTTTATTTTGTTTTTAATGTCGGGGTGGGGTGGAAGGAAACAGAACTAATACTTCCCTAAATACTTTTTATTTTCCTCCCTGTAGTTAGCGATTAAGCAATCACCTGCTAGATTTCATCACTACAAAGAATGTAAGCCTGACAATTTACAAGAAGCTTATTGCTCATTTCTATTCCAGAAACTTGTGATACTTTCCCTCATGACATGGTGTAAACAGTTGAGTCCAGCTGTCCGTGAGACGAGCTACCCTTCCCTCAGGCCATATACACTGTACCATTCTTGCTTCCTGCAAGTCAGCCCATAATAGAGCCTTTTGATTGGAAGTCAAAGACTCCATGTTGACTTGGCAATATTTGTTAAGAACAAGACAGGTAACTCACAGGTCTATTTTGGATATGGAAGGCTCTTCTCTCTCTGGAATTTTTGCAAAGAAACATTACAGACCATTACACACATTAATGCCCACATTTGTAATGAATTAGTCTTGACATTATCTCAGGATTGCCTTTTAAAGATAAAGTTTAGATAATGTCAAGACCACTTCATTACAAATGTGGACATCTAATGGTGGTTGATGTTAAGGAAGTGAAAACCTTTTTTTAAAAAAAGTTAATTTTGGTTTTCTACTACAAAGTTTTGGAAAAGTTTTTGTAAACATTTTGAGAAAAAAATAATACTGTAAAAATCAGCCACAGTCCCACCACCGAAAAGATAGCATTTTGATATATTTCTTTTTAGGTCCTTTTAAGTGTATTTATAAATATAGTTGTCATCAGATTGTTGGTAATACATACTGATTTCACCTCATCACATTTAATATTTTATCATAAGAATTCTTCCATGTAAATAAAATGCCTTGTACACATCTTTAAAAAAATGAAGCTGATGCATTTCTGATGGCCAAAGTAAAATGTGCTTATTTTTAAAAATTGGAAAGAATAAATAAAAGGAGGGGAGGAATCACCTAAAGCTCATCACTCTGAGGAGACTTGTCTTGTTCTTACTACTAAATCAATCTAGCTTCCTGCAGTGGTTGATGATTGGCTAATTTTGCCTGGCAGCAAGGTTCAATTCCGGTTCTGCTTTAAGACCATGATTCTAACTGTTTTTGCAATTTCAACATTCTTTCATTGTTTATTTTCTCAACTAAACCCCTATTGAGGGAAGTGCTGTGTCACAAACTCAAATAAACAGAGTAGATGCCTTAGAATTCACCTTCTCTGACCAGTAACCCTTTCCAAGGTCCTCAAAACTAGGGCTGGAAAATACTATAGAAGAGGCCTGGTGTCACTATAGTTTTAGGGAATGATTTGCCTTTTTTTTTTTTTCTGTAACATGGAGTTTTTCAGAGAGAATGAGAGTGGAAAAGAGAGAGAATCATCAACTCACCAGCATTATACATCACGCATTCTATGTTATGTTTTAGTTTCCCAGCTGCTAAAACAAATATCATACAATGGGTTAGCGTAAACAAACAGGAATTTATTGGCTCACGGTTTTGAGGCTAGGAGAAGACGTCCAAAATCGAGGCATCAACAAGGTGAGGCCTTCCTGAAGACTGTGGCGGTCTGAGGCTGGCTGCCGGCAATCCGTGGTCCTTGGCTTTTCTGTCACATGGCAACGCACATGGCGGCATTTTCTTCTTTCTCTTTCGGGTTTTGTTGACTTCCAGCTTCTGGCTGTTCCCAGTGGCTTCTTCTCTGTGGCCAATTTCCTTTTCTTATAAGGACTTCAGTGATATTGGATTAACGGCTACCCTCATTCAGTTTGGCAACACCTTAACTAATAATACCTTCAAAGGTCTTATTTACAATGGGTTCACACCCACAGGACCAGGGGTTGGGACCTGAATATGCCTTTTATGAGGAACATTATTCAATTCCTAACATATTGCTTTTCACTGCTCTCTCCATGTACCTTACCAAGTCTCCTTGTGATGGCCAGTGGCTGGATGCTCTGTTAGAATTAGTCTGCTGTTATATAACATAAGGAATCATATGAGGGGTCATTAAACTGACTACCTTGGCCTTAATAACAGTTCCTAATGTGTTGTGGCTGCAGTAACCTAAAGGCTACTATACCGATCAATGTCTTCCTTCTGGAGCTAAAGTTCAATTTAAATCACTCATTTATTCTGGATAGAGCTGGTGATTAATTGTTACATTACTCAGCACATGGATTTAATGTTAACAGCTTCTTTAGAAGGGAGAAAGGACCCCCAGGGCTTATTTTTAATCACTTTATTTCTTCCATTTTCCCATCTTAAACAAATTCCCTCAAATGGCCTTTGTGGCTGCTATTACTGTTCAACTGACAGCTGGGTAATAGTGAAATTCTGTGTGTGGAATGACTTTTTAAATTGTTGTTCCAAGTTAAACACCAACTTATATACCTGATTCTGGGAATATGATAGTGAACAACACAGATACAAATAGGTGGCTGGGAAATTAAATATGCAATATTAAAAGTCTGTTAAAATAGGGAAATTACAGAATGCCATGAACTCATAGGTGTTAACTATATGACTGGCATTTTTCTAAGTGGTGGGTATAAAACAAAGCACATGTTCTCATGGAGCGCATTTCTCTACTAACTGGTTTACCTGCAGGTCCAATTCTACACTACAAGATCAGAATGAGGAAAAGAAAGGGAGGGTAAATAAGGAAATGTCTTCTGTGGGATATTAAAAAATACAGGGACAAATCCTAGTGAAAGAGCCTAGTAAAAAAGGGGGAGAAGGGAGGAAAAGCGGAAAGATGATATCACGGATCTTATCTATTTAAGAGTTGTTGCTGCTTCTATAGTACAGACTACATGTAAGCCATCTCTATCTCAAACAACTAACACAGTAACCAGGAGGATAATGTATAGGTCTAGAGCCATATGGTCAGATTATTCACTTACTAACTGTCCTGGGCAGTTACTAAAATGTCTCAGTTTCCTCATGGTAAAATGGGGATAACAGCACCTACCTTGAAGAATTAGGTTATTTAATAATATTTAATAATAACAGCTGACAGGTAGTGCTTACTATGTGCCAGGTACTGTCCTAGGCACTTCAAATATAGCAATTCTCTTAATCCTCATAACAATCCTATACAGTAGGTATTACTGCCCCCATTTTTAATATGAGGAAACTGAAGCACAAAGATGTCACATAGTTTGCTCAAGGTCATACAACTAGGTAACTGGCAAAACCAGGAATTGAACTTTATCTCCAGGGTCTGTATTTCTAACCACTGCTCACACTGCCTGTCAATAAATGGCATATAGAAGATTAGAAATAAGCTGGTGCACATCACTGAAAGGTTCTTTCCCTCTCCTTCTACTCCCTTTGCTGTAGAAGTCCCCTTTGCTGTGATGGAATTGTAATAGATAACAGGTATAGAGAGTGAACAAAACATATCTGGTTCTTGCCTTCCTGGAGTTTATGGCCATTAATTAAATAACACAATCCTTCCCAGGTTCTTGCCTCCCCTTTTTTCTCCCATTTCGTGATCTGTTCACTAGTTCTCCCATCAACTAGTAGAGGGCTGAATCTGGGCTAGCTGGGGCCCTTACCAGGGTGCCCCTGGAGGGCTGAAGCAGGACCAGGTAACTGGGGAAGCGGCAGGCTGACCTTTTACTAGCGACCTTGTTCTCCTTTCTCTCTGATCCTCAGCTTAAAATGGAGGGATTTCAACCAGTGTTCTCTCTAGCCATCTGTGATTATTCTCCCCCGCCCCCACCCACCAAGGCCTCTCTGATCGCTCTCTGACCCGGTGTTCAGTGTTTGAGGTGCATTCCCGCCTCCTTGATTCCCAGATTTTTCTTTCTATAAGTTAGTCCTAAGATTCCGGAGGAGATGCGTGATATCCACCTTACCCCTCAAGCCACGCTCCGCGCCCGCCAGTGGCCATTCCTGTCATGCATCATCGCTTTCCGCGTGGGTTGCAAGTTCTTGGCGCCACCCCTCCCCCCGGAGTTATGGCTCGCCCAGCTCGCGGGCGCGGGAGCGAAGCCCGGGCCTTTGACTAGAGGGCAGGGAGGTTATTGCTCGGCTCCGAGCTAACCGAGGGCCAAAATTCGGCTCAGGAAGGCCTTAGTCGAGTACAGGGCATTCACCCAGGGAAGCGAAGCTTGACGGCCCGCGGTGCCCAGGTTGAGCTCTCGGCCCACGACCGCTGCCATTGTGCTCAGCTGCCTCAGCCTCAAGGCCTGTGGTCATGGCGGCAACTGAGAGACGCGCTGAGAACTCCCCTAAAACGATAATGTGTTTTAATTTTGTGAAACAAACAGGGAAAACACTCGGTTTCTTCTTGCTGTACGTAGAAAAGGGATTACAAGGACAGGCCCGGGAGGTAGAAGACCAGAAGTGCCGCCGCGCGCCTGGTCACGTGGGCCGCAGGGACCGCATGGCGGCGGCCCGCGCGCCCCCGTGCCCCCGGCAGCCCGGGCGCGCGCGCCGACGGGGCGGGCGCATGCGCAGGGGGGCGCGCCGCCTCTGCCCCGCGGCGAGGGTGTCTATGGAGAGGCGGCGGCCGCGCCTGCTGAGGCGAAGGCTGAGGCAGTGGCGATGGCGCCCTTCCCCGAAGAAGTGGACGTCTTCACCGCCCCACATTGGCGGATGAAGCAGCTAGTGGGGCTCTATTGCGACAAGGTAACGGTGTGCGGGGGCCTCTTGCACTGGGCGGCGCGGGCGGAGAGGAGGAGCGGGCCGGGTTCCTCGGGCGGCCTGGCCTGCGCGGTGCCCGCAGCTCCCGGGGCCGCCGCCGCTGCGCGAACTCCCGCCTGCGCAGCTGTCAGCGCTGCGCTCGCCCGCCCGCATCGTCCCCGGCCCTCCCGCCGCGGGGCCTCGGGGAGCCCGCACCCCCGCCCGGCGGCGGCCTCGGACGTGCCCTCGGGGCTGCGTCCTGCTGCTGAGGGCTTGCGAGCGCGAGGAGGCGTGCTGCCTGGACCGCGCCGGGCTGCCCGCCCCCGGGCCCTTGGGAAAACCCCCCGAGACCTTCGGGGGCCCCCGGGTCCGCCACCTGCGTTGGGGTGGCTCATCCGCACTGGGTAGGCCGATTTTGCAGTTGTCGCCCGCCTCCCCCGCCGCTGCCAGCCTGTTCTGGGGCTCCCCGAGGCTCTTTGCAAACACCCATCCATCCTCCCTCCGAGCTCTTTGCTCCTGGCTCATCCGGCAGCTTCAGCTCCCAACTACACCCAGCTCATTTCCTCCCAGCTTTTTCCTGGTTTGATTTGGGAGTAAGACCAGGTTTCTTGCTTGAAGAACTGGAGAGCCTTCACTTTTCATTTTTAGTTGTATTTTTCCTTGCACTTTTTATTGCCCTGAGCTTTGACTGAATGTCGATTTTGCCACAAGATAGCTCTTTTCTGTTGGAATTCGCCCCATAAGCTCGAATAAAAGGGGCCTCGGGAAAAGTTGGTTAAACTCTGAGAACCTTTTTGGACTCTTAATTGGTGCAGCGTAAGCCGAAGAAGTACTTTTGTGGAGATGGTTCAGGACCTTTTGCTAATAATTTTTAAACAATATTAAAATTCTGTGTATGTCAATTTATGGATATCCTGGAAACTTCAGGCAATCCTGTTTCGTGGAGAAATGAGCGGGATAAAAAGAATGGAAACAATTATGCATTTTCAGAAATTACATAGCACTAAGCAGAACCACTATTGACAGAAAAAGTCTTAAATAGCCCAGTAAGGTGGTTGGAGGATGCCCAGAGTATTAGTGCTAGGCCACACTCAAGATCAGCAATTTAAAAATCGTCAGGCTGAGTTTCATATCTTAGCACCTCCACTCCACAACCATCCTCTCTCCCCTCATTTTGAAAATTAAAAAATACATGATTAAGATGTAAGTTTAAACGCCAGGTCTGTCTAGGGTAATGGTTCTCTTCTTTGGTTGCTCATTAGAATCACCTGGGAAGCTGTTAAAACTTGTTGCCCACGACCACTAAAATTAGGATCTCTTAGAGCGGGACCCAGAGGTCGGGTGTTTTTTGAAGCGCTCTAGGTGAGTTCACTGTACAGCCAAGGTTGAGAACTATTTACCCAGGAGAAGTTTAAGGAATGGGTGAGTTGGTAAGCAGAAGTGTGTAACCCTGCATTCTTGAGTTAGTTTTACCTGTAGTGTTTTTATCCTCGGTTTTTGAATTTAGTTCATTTTGTCAGCATCCTTTAATTTGCAAGAAAGCAATTAATGGGGAAAATTTTTACTTCTTCAATATCAAAAGGTAAGGGAAATTTAGTGAGGACTAATGGAATCTAAGGGCTTCTGTTCAGTTTAGAGTGGGGAAGAGATATTCTAGGGACCACCTGAAACTGTGAAAGATTTTGTGCATGTGTACGTCTTCCTAGGGAGTCTGTGGCTTTCATCAGATTTAAAAATGATTATAACTTTATTTATTTAGGTAAGTACTAGACCATCCAGCTGTATTTTAAAATTTTGGAGAAGCTGATCACTATTTTTGTGATTTTTTTTTTTTTTTCTTCCTGGTGAGTGAGAGAACATTTGAACACACTTTGAAAATGCAGTTGCCTTTTAAAAAAAACAAGTCTCTGAGCCAAATAAGATTCTTTTCAGTAGTTACATGTTCCCTCTTGCAATAACTAGATTAAGACAGTGTTTTCAATTTAATATAGTATAAGTCAGAATTATCACTAATTCTGAATTAATTAGGTATTGTTAATGAGATTGTTGTAGATATTCATCAAGAAGATTAAAAGCCCACATTTTTGAACTGTGGATCAGAGACAAAGGTGATTTAAAAAAAAAAAAACCTGCATAGGAATTTTCTTCTTGATACTAATAGCCAATGAGAATCTTTCCTACCACATCCTTTGGAGGTAGAGTGGACAAATTATTTTATAATGGCTGAATATTCTTAAAGAAATAAAGGGAAAAGTACCTTTGTTGTTATTCAGTTGTCATCTCTAGTTTTACTGTCACCATCCTTTGGTTGTATAGGCCAAGGATACCCAGTCCAATTTTTCTTTTATTCTTTTTTTTTCTTATTTGTAGTTTTTCAAATCCAGTTTTATAACTCAATACCTAACCCAGACAGCCTAGAACTAGTTTTTATACTCAAACTAAAAAGGTACAATGTATTTCAGTGTATTTTAAATTTTGACCCCGAATGTGCAACAATTACAAGTTTTATTTCTAGTATTGAACTTTTCAGGTACTATATATTTTAGAGGCCCCTGTTTATTTACAAGCATCAAATCATTAATTTAAATATGCTTAGATTAGTTTACTTAGAATGCTTTATTCTAAAATTATTTTAGGCCATTTTGCATATTGCTGTGTAATACTTAATTAAATACATTGGTCATGAATTTCCTCTTGCATTTATAAAAGGCTTTATGGAAAGATTTTTCACCTTTGTTATCCACACAACAATCCTTTGATATTAGTAAGGGCAGAGGCTATTTCTGTTTTCTAGCTGGGGACTTGCAGGCCGGGATTAGCTAGGCCAAAGTTGCATAGAGGTTAGTGATAGATCCAGATGGAAACCCAGATCAAAATTGGGAGTCCTGCTTTAATTTACTTTGTATGATACCACAGTAAGTTTTGAAAGAATTTTTTGGTAACGGTCTGCCATTAGCCCTTTTGGCTAATTCAGTGACCTTCCAAATTGGGATAATTTTAGTGCAGATTGGCATTGATGACATCCTTTTTCCATTTTACTCCAATTATCTCAGGCTTTCCTCCAGGCCTCAAAAGTTATCTTTGTTAATTCCATCTGTAACCTTGGAGTTCCTACTGTCTGTCTGCCCTGTAGTAGCTTGTGTTGGCAATGTGAAGATGCAGTCCCTATTCTTTTTAGAACTTTACTATCTAATACACAGTAACATCTGCTAGAGTGGGGCGTAGTGGGAGCAAAAAGGTGTGTGGTCAGGTCTCTGCATTAAAGTGTTAGGAATGGTCTCAGAGTGGCTTCGAACTGAATTCTGAGGACAAAGTAGGTGGTGGTTGTAAGGCTCTGGTTAGTAGAGAGATTCCCAGACTTATACATGAACCAGTTATTAAAAAATTCAGGTGGCAGAAGCCTAATAAAATGCCCAAGTTCTTATTTTGTCAGGCAAAGATATTATAAGTGCCATCTTCTTTACCATTTTATAAAAGAAAGGACATTTTAAAACCAATGCTCGAAGAAGGAAATAAGCCCAGAATAATTGAATAGATCTTTTTTTTAAAACAAAACTGAATGAATGTAGCTTTATTAAGAATTTATTTAGTTTTTCTTATTGTACTCATTTCTCACCATACCTATAAAAACTGTTATTGACTGGCATTTGGGAAGATGGGTTAGTGGAAAGTATATTGAATTGAGAGCTTAGAGAGGAAGGGAAAGGGAATTTAGTGAGTTCTTACTACATGATCACATCATTTCTTTTAATCCTCACAAGAGCCAGGTGAGACAAGCATTACCCTTCATTTAAAGATGAGGAAACAGACTTAGTGGTTAAATAACTTACCTATCTCTCTCAATTAGTAATTAGGAGAATCTGAATTTTAATCTTAGGATTTTTTTTCAAACCTTCTGAACTCCCATGTTTTTTGCACTACCTTACTGGTTCTGCTACTTAATAATAAATGTATAATTTGAAGCAAAACAGTACACCTCTGGGTCATAGTTTTTCCATCTGTAAACTAAGTTTGACCAGATACTTACTAAGGTTTCTTCATTGAGTTTAACTCTCCCTTGATTAAATGAAAGCATTGTCTGGCTGAGTAGACAAAAAAGTGAAAACTCATTTTGGATAATATATTTGGGTTTTTTAATGCTATTTTTCATATCTATTTTAAAACTTAATATCAGATGATCTAGTCTGTAAGTATGATACAGCTTTTGGGGATCAGTTTGAAATGGAAAGGTTTTTTTTGTTTGTTTGTTTGTTTGTTTGTTTTGGTGTTACCAGGGCTGGGGATTGAACCCAGGACTTTGCATGTGGGAAACTGGTGCTCAACCACTGAGCTACACCAGCTCCCCTGAGTTGGTTTTTTCATTTGTTTGTTGTGTTTTGTTTACAGGAGTTACTGGGGATTGAACCTGGAACCTTGTACGTGGGAAGCAGGTGCTCAACCATTTGGGCTACATCCACTCCCCTGAAATGGAAAGATTTTAGGTTATAGGGTATCTGAAACAGAAAGTCATTTATAAATTTGTTTAAAATATGGAAGATAACATGTAACTATTTGTTGATTCTCTGTATCCTATTACAGTATATATAAGTTCCTTGTTGAATTTGCCAGGCATCAGATGATATAAATTTATTGGTCATTTAGGAACCTTTAAATCCTATTCTAGAATAGTGTTTTTCCAGAAGTGTCCTATGACCCGTTAGTGGGTCATGGCATCAATTTTGTGGGTTAGAAACAGCATTACA
>JAQZBX010094717.1:0-11990 GCA_029593785.1 Cabassous unicinctus | reverse complement strand
ATATAAACGTTTTACTACTCTTCGAGTTCATAAATTATGTGCATGCATTTCTTTGATTAAAACAAAGACTTCTGAAAGGTATCTCTCTGGCTGCCGTGTGTAAAATGTGCAATTAGGCAGATTAAAGTGGTAGAGGGCAGTTAGGAGCCTACTCTCCTCCCCAGGCTAGGAGTGAGGCTGGGGGTAGGGTGGGATATTGAGGTGGTATAAGTAAAGAAATCCAAGAGCTATTTGGAAGTAGAACCTTTAGGACTGGAATTGATTCAGCCATCATTTTCTGTATCATTCTGTGCCAATGATTCATCCTATCATTATATTCTATCCCCAAAGAAACAACCCTGCAGAATGCCAGATCCCAATTGGTTCTAGGGTTTTGTTCTCAAACCCCATGGCTGGATGTTTATACCATTGCATAATCTGGGGTGGGGGGAAGCCAAGAGGCTCAGATCCCTCTCCCATGAAGCCAGCCTTTGATAATTCATCAAAGGATTAACTGATTTGTGAATTAATTATCGGAATTCATATGAGCAAGAAGTAGCTTCTGTTGAGCAAAGCCTGTGAGATTTGGAGATTTATCTTATCTGAAGTGTCATCATAACAGGCAGAGCTTTCTCTGTGATCTGGTCTCACAGCACCGTGGAAGCTTTCCTCCAGAGAACGGTTTCTCAACCTCGGTACGACAGATGTTTTGGGCTGGATAATTCCTTGCGATGGGGTTTTCTTGTGCATCTTGTGCGTTGTAGGATATTTAGCAGCATCCCTCAGTTGTGATACCCACAGATGTCTCTAGACATTGCCCAAGGTCCCATGGAGGCAAAATCACCCTTGGTAGAGACCCCTGCTCTAGAACAATTATATCTATTTCTGGGATTCTTTGTTTAATGCCTGGCTCTCTTACCAGGATGTAAGCTCCATGGGGCAGGGGCCAGTTTTGTTTTGTTTTTTCTTTCTGAAGGGTATGTGGGTCAGAGCTGCATGAAAGCACTCACTCTTACTGAGCTTCATCTCAAAGAGAAGGCGCTTACATCTTTTGCTTTTCCCATGGGCATTCCTCCCATCCTATCTTTATTCAGTTACATTGGATGGAAGAGGCCTTGGCATTCACTCTCATCGCTTTCTCCCATCAGGTTACTCAACATCTCCGAGTCCATATCTTCCCCAGTCCTCTGCCTATAATTTCCACACACCTTCTGTAGAGCATACCGCATGCTGCCAACTTGGGTTATTTTGGGGGAGAGGAAGTTAGGGGATTTTAAGATGCTCACACTTTCTCTCCATGAGATATTTCTGCACGTTTTAACTTTTTGCAACGAGCACATATCAAATTTTAATCAGGATATAGCTTAAAAAGAAAAGAAAACCACCCCAAGTTTCATGTCTATTTAACCTTTTAATGAGGAATGTTAAATGAATAAAAGAAGGAAAACATCTTTCTTAAGAGGGAAAACATCTCTATGATCAGACTTCACTTTAGACAAATGTTGACAGCACATTTGTGTGTATGAGTGTGTGTGTTTATATGCATTCCAGCCAAGGGCTCGTCCAGCTTCAGGACAGACTAAACAAGATGTGAAAATAACTAGCAGTAGCATTTTGAGACTGTGTGGACAGAAGTTGAAACAAAATGTTCCAATATAAGAAAGAATTGTTTCACTTTAAGAAACTTTAATTTGTCAAACAAGCTACTGTAACAAACTTCTATTCCCATCCCTGACTCTTTTGAACCTGGTAACATGCTTAGAGATTGCTGCTAGTTGTCCCGCTCATTTTCCAGACTTAGAGAGGTTAACTTGCCCAAGGCCACACAGCTACAGTTGGCAGCACTTTTAATGGTTATGTTTTTACACCCCTCCACTGCCTCAACTCCCCCAGGGGCATGAGAATAGGCTTGGAAACCTCACAGACCTGGGTCCAACCATTACTGTGTGACCTTGAACAAGGTACTCAACCTCTCTGAGCCTTGTTTACACACCTGTAAACTGGAGATCAAAATGTGTACTTGAAATAAGGCATTCAACTCTACCTTGCTAATTGTCTCATTGGGTTTAATATGAGGATTAAGTAAGGTGATGCATGCAATTGCTAATCACAGTATCTGATGTGCAGTAAGCGCTCAATAAATGTTCTTGTGATAATGATAACAATAATTTTATTAGGATTCGTAATAATCTTCACGAACATGTTTTGAGCAGTTACGATATATAAAGCATGTTGTAAATGCTTTACCTCTATTAAGTCACTTAATCTTCAAAATAACACTGAGAGGTATTATTATTTCCACTGAACAGGAAAGGAAACAGGTTCAGAGAGGCTAACTAACCTACTCAAAGTCACACAGGAAGGGAAAGTGATAATATAATGTGCCTAGCATAGCACCTGGCACTTAGGTGCTCAACCAATGCCAACCTCCTTCCCCTTTGATGATTTTGTTCAAACTTCTGGGTCTTTTACCTTCCTGGGGGTGGGCTTGGGGTTTGCTGGGGAGTGAGAAAGCAGAGGGAACTGCCGGAACGATGGGTGGGTTTGACCACACGCAGTTTGCTATCAGACAACTGGGCTTTCTCGAGCTGGTTAAACACTGCCACCAGTGATGGGTTCTCAGACAAATAGGTGACAGTCCTTGTTTACTGAGGAATCTCCAGACCCCCAGCAACAGGTTCCTTGGAACAAAGAATGCAGATCCCTGAAGCAGTTCTGTTCTGGGCACTCAAAACTCTTTAAAACCCAATGAGGGGGCCCCAGGCTGGCAGTGCTGGGAAGCGGCAGCTCCCAATCCTGAGCTTCTCCCTCCCCCTGGGGTGCTGCTCGCCAGAACTCTGCCAAAGGGTGGGGGCTTCAGGTGCCCCATCTCCAGGACGTTTAAAACTTGAGAAGGACTGTCAATGTGTGCAGCTCTAAGAAATTCCAGTGGTAGGGACTGATCCCAAAGCTGTACCGGGCAAATGTGTGCAAGGCTCCTGTTCCCTGAAGTATCTTTAAAATTATTACTTTATTTTCAATGTATGATTTTTAAATATTTTTTTACAATTTTCAATTTTTACAGAAAAACCCACTTTTTTTTTTTTAGTGTATGTGTCCTTATGATGTGACAAATGACCACCACAATCAAGACACCAAACAGTTCCATCACCTCCAAAAAGTTCCCCAATGTTGCCCCTTCGTAGTTAGCCCCTCCCTTCATCCTCAGATGCTGGCAACCACTGACATGTTTCTATCCCTGTAGTTTTGTCTTTTCCAGAATGTAAATAGAATCAAACAGTAGACGGCCTTTTGAGTCTGGCTTTATTCATTCAGCACAACGCTCTTGAGATTCAGCCATGATGTTGTGCCAAAGCATCTTTTGTAACAGGCAAACATTTAGCAACATCCATCAAAAATGATGACTTACATCTGCATATGTTAACATGCAAAGATGTCCACAATGTACTGTCAATTTTGTCTGGTTTATGGTTTCTGATTTTGTTTGCAATAAGGATTTTTCACATTAAAATGTAAAAAGATGTCATTTGTAAAAGGAAACAATGCATGAGTTCTTCTAACCAATAAGTAAATTTTAAGATGTTTACATTTTAAAAATATATTCAGTTAAGATCCACATCCATTTTTGGGAAAAGTATACAGAAAACGCAGACTGTCAATGAAAAATATATCACCCATGATTTTTCACCACCCAGAGTTGTGTTACTATTTTGTGAAATATCCTTCCAAGCACTTAAATATTATATACCTTTTCTTTCAATAATTAAAAGTGGATCAAATAAGAAATCTCCTCAAAGTATTTGCGTGTCCATATAGCTGTGCAGCTAGGTATTTATTGGAAGTATGGGATTCAAATGCCCAGGTGTGCTGTTAGGAACAGTTTTTATAAAAATGCTGCAATGAACACGTTTGTTACAGATCTTGAGTACCTGACTTCCTTAAGATCAAATTCCAGAAGGGAATTGCTGAATCAACTAGCATACTTTTTTTTTTTTTTCAGTTTCCATTTAACTAGTATATATTCTTTTTTACTTATTTTTTTAACAAATCAATTTATTGATACATATTAAAAAAGCATAAATCTATCCAAAGTGTGCAATCGATGGTATTTGGTGTAATCACATATTTGTGCATTCATCACTTCAATCATTCTTAGAGCACTTTCGTTATTCTGATAATAATAATAAACAAAAAACCCCAGACAAACTCACCTCTCAATTTCTCTATGCTTCCCCTGCCGTACATAGCTGCTATTCTTTTTCCTTCTCTCTAGTATATTTGTACTTACATTTTGTAGAAACTGTCTTATATATGCAATATCACCCATACTCATGCTTTACATGAGGTGTTACTATTTTATACAGTCCCTGTTACAGTTTAGCTTTCTTTCTAGTAATATACATGACCTTAGACTATCCCTTTCAACCACTGTCATACCCATATAATAGCTCTGCTAGTTACAAACACATGATATAGCATACATTTTAATGAGACATTTAATGGTTCATGTTGCCAAATTGCTCCCCAGAAGTGATTTATCAATTTATCCTCTCCCAGAATCGTATGAGAGTGCCTATTTCCACACGTCTTTGCTAACACTGGGGATTTTGTTTTGCTTTGCTTTGTTTTTCATGGAAAGTTCTCCTGAATAAGTGGCGTGCTGCGCTCCACTTCAGGAGTGTGAGTGTGAGTGTTGGAGCTGAGGACGTGAGTGAGGGTGTTTTAGTTTCCTATGCTGCTCAAAGCAGATGCCATGATGGGTTGGCTTTAAACAATGGAAATTTATTAGCTCACATTTTGAGGCCATGAGAATGTCCAAATTAAGGTATCATCAAGGCGACGCTTCCTTCCTGAAGACTGGCTGCTTCTGCCACATGGCAAGGCACGTGGTGGCGCCTGCCAGTCTCTCCCTTCTCTTCCGGGTTCCCCTGATTTCAGCTTCTGGCTTCTGTGGCTCTCTCTCTCTTTCTCTCTGCATTTATCACGTTTATTCAGCACTCCAGCTAGAGGACTAAGGCTCACCCGGGGCCGTGCCTAACTGAAGTAACCTATCAGGATGTCCTCCTGATACCAGGTTCACACCCCCAGGGATGGATCAGATTCAAGAGCACCTTTTTCCAGGGTACACACAGCTCCAAACCACCACAGAGCGTGTCTGGAAATAATCCTCACTTTAACCCTTCACTTTTGGCCCAGTCTCTGGTACCCTTTCCACGGGGAGCAGGGAAAGGTATTGCCACAAATACCTAAACCCTCTTTATCTGTCATTCCTCAGTAATGTTAGGCTTAAGTCGGGGTTCTGGGTGGCAGGTGGTAAAACAAGCCCTTCATCCATTCCGTGGGGGCACAGGACTGAAGAAACGCCCAGCAGTTCTAACTGCTCAGCAGAATCTTCTGGTTCTGGTTCTGGACCCCTCAAGACCCTCCAGGGGGGGTGCAGGAAAAACCAAGTGAGCAGTGGCTCCGTACCCCTCCCCCTCTTTGCCAGAGCATCCCCTGTATCTGCTTCATATAAACAGTGTCCAAGAAACATTATATTTACTTAAAAATTAGCCCCATCACCAGTTAGAAAAACCCTGTTCTAGAGCAATCGCTTACTTTACCAACTACACGAGAGATGGCCTGCAGAGGGAAGCTGGCTAACCACAGTTCCACAGTGACACAGCCAGTCGGTGGCAGGGCTGACCTCTGCGTGGCCCTCAGATGCGGGCTTTCTCTGGTACAACAGCAAATGCAGTGATATTAGAAGGCAGTGACTCACATGTGCCTCTAGCAACACCCGCTAAAACAAGAAAGGCAGAAAATACACCATAAAAGAGACATGTCCACCCAGCAACCCCACTCTAGGAATAAAAGAACCAGAGTATAAACTCATATGTCTAGGGTTCTCTGAAAACACAGGGGTGCTCTGGGAACACAGGGGAATGGCTGAATAGACAAGGTCCTTCCACTCATGGAATATCATGCAGTCAATAAAAAGATGAATTAGGGCATTGCCAGATAACTTAAAAGCACCAATTTGTGGGTGTTGTATGGGAATTCTACACATGTGCATGATTGTTTTCTAAATTCACAACTTCTGTAAAATATATTTTAAAAATAATAATAGGGTGGGTTGGGGGAAAAATATACCAAATGTGAGATAGGACTATAATTAGTAGTAATATTTTGATAATATTCTTTTATAATTTGTAACAAATGTTTTACAATAATGCAAGGTATTCGTGGTGGGGTGATGTATGGGACCCCTGTATGATGTTATGCATGTTTGTTTTGTAAATTCACAACTTTTACTATATGCTTATTGTTTATGTATGTTCATGAACGATATATTTCAATAAAATAAAACAACAACAAAAAAAATACCAATTTGTGTTTTAAGGAAGAAAAGCAAGATTTTAGAAAAGTGTACCTAATATGATAGCCCCCTTTTTTTGTAAAGTAAATAAAGACACCCTGCCTGATATATTTTATATATATATACAGCTGTATGTATCTATGTATAGATATATATATGTTTGTATAGGACTATGTAAGTATGGAGAAAATACAGAAATATTCATGCTGGGGTAAAATATGGTTATCATGATATAGGAAAAAGGCTGAGAGGAGGAGAGGAGAGACAATTAAGAAAGGAAAGTTAAAAACAAAACAAAACAAAAGACTGCATATGCACACAAAGCATACATAGAATCCCAACCATGCATTTTGTGTATTAGAAACTTGCCTATTAAAACCTATTGCCTGGGAAGCGGGTGTGGCTCAGTGGATAGAGCCCCCGTTTACCATATGGGAGGCCCGGGTTCGTGTCCCGGGGCCTCCTTGTGAGGGCAGGCCAGCTCACGCGGCGCCGTGGGCTGATGCGGCAAGACCTCACAGCAAGGGGGAGATAAGCAGACACAGAGAAGACACGCAGCGAATGGACACAGCAGCACAAGCAGCAAAGGGGGGGATAAATAAAATAAAATAAATAAATCTTTAAAAAAACAAAACACCTATTGCCTATTCTTATTAGAAACTTGCCTATTAAAACAGTAAAGTACTCAGCAAATATTAGCTTTTACTTTTTTTGCCATCAAAGGGCTTGACTTCCCTAGTGTTATCTCTCTTTTGGGGAGGAGGAAATGGACACAGTAGTGAAGTGACAGGCCTGAGGTCACCAGCCGGCTTGAGTTGGGGCCAGAATTCGAAGCCAGAGCTTTAGAGACCAGGGCCTGTGAGTCTTCCTAAGGCTTTCACGACCTGCAAAGGGAAGTACGGAAGGCTCCCCCTCCTTTTTTTTTAGGAGGTACCGGGGGTTGAACCCAGGACCTCGTACATGGGAAGCAGGCGCTCAACCACTTGAGCTACACCTGCTCCCCAGTTGCCCTACATTTTCAATCCCCAGATGGCCCCAGTCTCTTTTGACACTGCAGCAGGGCTTTCTGCCTCCCGGTCATTTATTCCTGTTTTCATTGCTTAGGCAATAAACTCTGTGGTGACAACACTAGGAAACTAAGATCTTTAAAAGTTGATCAAATTGGAGAGCTTGCCCACTGCACTTGTACTTGGCAAAGAAACTCATTCTTTTTCCCTAGGATGAAAACTCCTTGTGGGTGAAGTTCTCAAGGGCACCACCTACTGAGAGAAACTGGAGAATGATGTAGAAATGGCAATTTCTCAGGCATCTTGGTTATTTCACAGCTTGAGAAGCCATCTCCTAAAGGTGGAGCCTGCACATCCGGCTTGATGCATCCACCGGGCTCTCTAGTTGCTACGGTTCAAAGATGCTCATGAATACTAGTAATTAGTATTATAGTAACATTTCTGAGCATTAAATCTTTTAGCAACGTCCGTGCTCTTATTTAATCTTTACTAATGTCCTCATTTTACAGATGAGGACACTAACTGAGCTGCAGAGATTTTAGCTCACTTGTGCCTGTAGACAGCAAGTGATAGAGCCAGGACTTATGTCCATGTCAGTCTGACTTAGTTACTCAGCTATAAACCATGCACCTTGAGATGTGCTTTTATTCATACAAAACTATAATGATGTCTTAATAACCTAGTGTGTATTATAATGTAATGTACACTATACATTTACTTGTCTTCTATGGCACTCTATCTTTTTCTCCATGGATGTGAAACTTCCTCCCAGCCAGGCTAAGGGCTCTTTGAGGTCTGGGACTATGCTGTTTTTCACTGTTGTCTTAGGGTGATAGACACAAAATAACTACTTATTAAATGTAACTCAAAATTGACTAGCCATTTCTTTGCTTCTGACATGGAACTATAGAGGAAAGGAGTTATAAGGTGCCTTGGAGTTATAGGTAAATTGCTTTTCTCTAAATATTTTATAAGTTTTAACAAGAACAGTAAAAGTTATGGCAATTCACGACTGGTTTGGCAATGAGAAAATATGGATTAGTGAAGTTCATTGATAATCTCCGATCTCCAGGGAGTCAAGAATTTTAACTGTATTTTCCAGATCTGCTAACAAGTTGTGAGCTTCAGTTGACAGTTGACTGATGAGCTTCAGATGTCCAACCTGACCAAATCATTTGCAAGCAAATCCAGTCTCATCAATTGAATGTTGCAAGGGCAATTTTAAAATCTAGTTACCAGAAGGCATGATTACATTTTTTCTTTCTTATTTGTACCTCTGCCTTTCTTCCCTTCTTCCTAGGGGCAACATAGTGTTGGTAAAAGAGTGCTAAGGGAAGCAGACGTGGCTCGAGCAGTTGGGTGCCCACCTATCACATGGGAGGTCCCAGGTTCGGTTCCCTGTGCCTCCTAAAGAAGATAAGCAAGACAGTAAGCTGATGTGATGGGCTGGCATGACAAGATGACGCAGTGAGTTGGCGCAGTGAGATGATGCAGCAAGATGACGCAACAAGATGACACAGCAAGATGATGCAACAAAGAGAGCAGCAAGGAAAAACAATGAGAGACACAACAAGCAGGAAGCGGAGGTGGCTCAAGTGATTGGATGCCTCCCTCCCACATGGGAGCTCCCAGGTTCAGTTCCCAGTGTCTCCTAAAAAGAAGATGAACAGAGAGCAGACAGTGAGCACTAAACAACGAGGGGCAGAGGGAGAAATAAATAAAATAAATCTTAAAAAAAAAGAATGCTAAATTAAGCATTAGAACACCTGGTTTCTTTTTAAAAAGTTAAAAATTGTTAAATCTACATACATTCAGAAAATGTATAGCTCAATGATTTATCACAAAGTGAACATTCACATAAGCAGCATCCAAGGTTTTCTGTGAGACAGTGTGAAAGTCATTCACCGTCTCTAGACCTTCATTTCCCATCTATTAATTAAAAAGGATCTTCTCAACTGTAATATGTCATTTTTATTTCCCACTTCTTACTCCATCAGTTGGATTCACTGTAATTTATCTTATTCAGTATTATTGGACATTTAAGTGGGTTGTGTATTTTTCTTTATTATAACCAATCCTTCAAGAAACAGTTGTCCTTTAATCTTACTCATATCCATAGTGACGACCTAGGGAAAATTCCTGGAAGTGGAATTTCCGGGTAAAGGGATTGCTTGATTTTAGAGCTTTTGCAAGGCACACGATTAGCATAAATAAAAAAAATACCTTTGCCAAATAAACTTAGGCAACAGAAAATAGTTAGAAATATGACGAGGCTGCCTTTGGGGATTGGCAACCAACAGGGAATCGTGCAGGCAAAGAACGGTCTACTTTGGGGAGTTAAAAGATTCCCTCCAAAAAATGACAATTTGCCATTTTCAAAAATTATAGTTTAGTTCAAACTCATCTGCTTCCACAAGAGGATCTGAAACAGCTTACAATGAAAGAGCCAGCATCACAAAGTCGAAAGCCATTACAATTAGAGCATAAGGCGACAGCCAAGACGCAACATTACTTTTCCAAAGCTCTCAACACCCAGCAACCAGCGAAAAAATCTCTTTTAAAGTCCTGTCAAGCTTTGACCACTAGAGGGCAGTAACAATACATATTACCAGCGCTGTAGGACTTGGGAGTTGAGGTGAATGATTTTTTCTGTCCTATCTCAGAGACACAAACGGGAGATGACCCTGGGCTGCCCCAACTCAGTGAGAATCTTCTAACAAATGCTTCAGAACCCATCATACAAACTCTGAGAACCTGAATATTTTGCAAAACAATTTGTAGCTTTAACCACGAGAGAAAATTTACAGTCATAAGGGGAGAAAAACAGAGTTAGTCCAAAGTTACTTTGGACAAAGCTGTTTTTTAAGTTGTCAATTACTTTTTCTACTTCCTATGAATTACGTTCATTACCAAGTGACATATCACTCATTAATTTCTTCCCTTGCTCCATCTGGTCTCAGATGAGATACTCTTTGTTTTTATTTCCCTTAAGTTGAAGGAATTTAATAACATCGCCAGCTAACGTGTAGTCAGTATCAGAGTAACTGGAGTATTCCATAATTATTAATAATTAATATAAAACAGCAACCAGGATTTAGGAGGCAGCCCCAGTGGGTGATGTCCTGGTTATTGGCTCCCCAAAATCAACTCCAAATCCCCAAGTCAGTATGAGCTGAGAAATGGGGGGTGAATGGCAGCGAATCAGAGGAACTGAGGTCTAAGTCTTGAAAATTTGGGCTTGCTAATCACCAGTCTTAAGATCCTCGTCTTGGGTCTCACACCAGGCTTCACCCAGGCGGACAGAACTGGCCTCAGACTTTTATCCCTACTCCCCAAACTAAGGCAGAGAAGCGACCCCTGGGCACAGCCTAGCCTTTCCTTGTAACTCCTTCTGTTGACAAGGCTTCAGATTCAGACACTGGCTTCAAAGAGAATTCATCTCTTCAGTGAGGGGAGGGGAGGGGAGAAACCCGTCATTGGCTTTAAATTGCCCTCAGCTTTTTTCTTCATTGAAGAGGTACCTGGAGCTCTAATGTTTCCCCCCAAACTTAGACCCGAAGAGGGGATACAAATAAATGGGTCTGAATCCAGATTTGGAAAATTGGGCTGTACAACCTTTTGAAAGCCCCTTTGATTAGCAAATAAAAAGAACCACATCCAGAAAACCTCTTCTCTCTCCTCCTTGACTGCAAAGCCATATGTCTTCTTTTTAATGTTCTCCTCATTTATCCTCAATGAGTTTCTGCACCTCTGAGGTTGAATCTCTTTGGTTATCAGCAAACCGCAGGAGCCTGATAAGTTAGGAAGGAGCACATTCCGAATAGAAGGCACCTATCTTCCTAACTTTCCGTCGTGGAAGAAGAAAATGCCCTGGCAAAGATAAACGACTCTGGTTTTAATTCGGACCCGGCATCCATCTTGGCAAAAACCAAAACCAGTTTGGAGGGATTAAAAACGTGGCACGGAGGTTAGACAGTAATTCCTGCAAAGAAAAGTCTGTGAAAAGATAAGCCCAGTTCTTTGGAGAAGATGTTTTGGCGACTAGTAGTTTGATTTTCTTCATCCGCTTTTCTTTCTCAAGAGAAATGTCTCCTCTGTATTCTTCTTTTCTTGCTTGAATGTTTATCTGTCTCAGTGCTTGGTTATTTAAACCAATAACAAGTCTCCAGTATTGCTTTTGGCTGGGAACTTCTGAGAGAGAACTCGATAGAACTTATTCAGAAAATAAGCATGTGAACATGGAAGTTGCCAGCCAGTACCTTAGACCCCATTAGAGCACAAAGAGAAAGAAACAAATTGCATCAAAGAGTCCCTGCCCACACCCTCCCCTTCTTTGCCTGCCCAGTGTTTTGAATCCTCTGAGTGTTGTGTCAACGTCGGATCCTAAGTTTGTGGTTTGTTGGAGGGGTTCAAAGACATTGTCTGATATTTGGATGTAGTATGACTCAATGGAATGTTTTGATCGTGTCCCTCAGAAACACTCTCTACAGTGAGGCAACAGTTCATGGATGCAGTCCAGAAAAAGAGAAGATTCTCCAGATTCTTTGGGAAGGAACGTTGCTTACAAGGCTGGAACTTTGCTTCCACTGAGTTAAAGAAGTCATCTTTGTGCTACTGGCTTCTCTCAGACTCTAAGATGCATTTGC
>JAQZBX010094716.1:0-11998 GCA_029593785.1 Cabassous unicinctus | reverse complement strand
GTCAAAACTTGTTGGTGGTGCAATGTCAATCACCAACCTTGGATTTTTCATATGAGAAAGGGCTTGGGAGGCTGTCACTGATCTTTCTTCCCCTGTATTCTGGTTCTTTCCCTTCAGAGTGCTGTTTTCCTGTAGGAATTTTTTAGGCACAAGGGAACTAGAAAACAGCTCCCACCTGAGCAAAATTAGCTCTAGTTCATCTCAATTTGACCAGAATGTAACATTTCCCATGAATACATAGAAACTAATTGTATTTAATACCATTCCATAGGGCATTGTATGGCCTAGCTTCCTCAAAGGGATACTTTGTGAAAGTGTGTTGGAGATTTTCTGAAACTTTATTCAGGAGATTCCAAAGCTCTAGGTGATTTGCAGGAAATTGTCAGGTTGTTACTGTAAAGGCGTGGTCAGCATTAGAGTAACATAAAATATCTATTTCTATGTTGTTATATTATTGCATTGAATTAGTCATATTAATGTTGGTAATTAGTATTTATTAGGGAATAAGTATTACCCTGATTTATAGTAACAGCATAGTCCTAAACCTATAGATCTGATATTAAGAAATTTTTATATAATATTATATTTCAATATTGACTCCCTTTAAATTGAAGAATGCTATTATTTCATATTTTAAAATATATCTCCTAAGAACTGTTCTTTTGGTGGTGTATTTTTATTTAGAGTCAATTTGGACTATATGTATAGCCTGATACTCATTCAATAGGAAAAACAAAAGGAGCGACTTATTTGAAACATCTGGAAAGAATAAAATTCTACATTTATCAAGAATTCACTATTTGCCAGGCATTAGTGCAAAGTACTTTATGCACATTTCCTCACATCAGCCCTATGAGGTGTATATATTATTTCCATTGTACAGATGAAAAAAAAGAGTTTCACAGAGATCCAAGGGCACATAGGTCCTGAGTAGTGGAACTTGATTTCAGAGCCCCGCACGCAGTGCTCACTTGCCTTTTAAAGCCTGAGATTCCTCCACTCACTGGTTCTGAAAGTCCTATCTACCATGATCACGTAGACCCATAGGAGCTGTAAGAACTGTTAATGCTCACAAGGCTACATACAGTTATATGATATTGGGCAGGGTTAGTTAAGTCAGTGCTGAGAGAGGCAAGGCTGGAAGATGGGCACACTGACTCGTGCAATACGGGGCGATAGAGCCTATCCATTTCTGAGTGCCATGTGTCCAGGAGGGACAGGCAAGATGTAGGTTATGATTTAAAAGGGAACAGATTCCAGATGTGATCTGAGAAAGTACTTGGCTAATTGGATTTAAGTAAGCTCACATCCCTACAACTGGAGAACTATAACTTCCCGAGGGCAAGAATGGGCAGGTGAATGGACTGTTAGCAGGTATGTATCCATAGCCGGAGAGGCAAGATCTTGAAGGCCTCTGGAACCAGACTGTAAGGGTTTGAGTCCTAGTTCAAACCTTTATTAGCTTGATAGACTTGGGCAATTTACGTAATCTTTCTGTACCTTAGTTTCCTCATCAGTAGACTGGAGATGATAATAATAGTATCCTCTTATATGGTTATTGTAGTAATTAAAGGAGATAATGTACGTGAAACACTCAGGACAAAAGAATTGTTTTAAATGTCTGTGGCTTGTCCTTGTAGTCGTCCTGGTGTCATCATCATCATCATCATCATCATCGTTGTCCTCCTCCTCCTCCTTGCTATTGTCAAAGATGTTACGTGCGCTTTAAAGCTGCATTTCATAGAGCAGGTCAAACAAACACCTGACCAAATTATGAACCATTTGAGAGTGATTAAAAGAGCAAAATGGAAATGGATGCCAATAGCCAGTGTTGACAAGAGGGTGGGTATCTAGCGCATTCATTTACTGCCTGTGAGAGGGGAAATCGGTATAATTCTTGGGAGATTAGGTTGGAGATGCATTATCAAAAATCCAAAAAAGGTGCAAATCCTTTGGCCTAAGAGTTCTGCCTATAGAAAGCAGTTTGACAAATGCCCATAGCTATGTACAAGGTTGTTGTATTTTTCTTTCTTTTTTCCCTCTTTTATTCACAAACTGATTGTTAAGAAGAAAACACATGGAGCAGATTAATAATGTGACTCAAATCTTCAGTCTTCTCTTTCCAGCTCCCAATACTGGAATATCATGCTCTTTATATTTCTGGTCAACAGTTTCTCTTCTTTCATTTTTGCCTTCAGAGTAATTTCCAAAAGGAAATACTTCTTGGCATTCTACCATTATTCCTAATTACCAGGTGGAAAAATGAAATAGATGAAGTGACATCTAAAAAAATTGGGGAGTATATTTTAAAAAGCAAAACAATAATTTGAACCTTTTTGCCTGAATTTTTGTCTTCATTACCACAGTAAAATATCAGTCAAAGTCCAAGACATTACTATTACACAACAATGACCAACGAGCTTACACTGATGGGGCTATTAATAACAAATTGTTCAGCAAAGTAACTGGAAAAAAGTTCAAATGTAAAGGCTGATCCACACTATTCTGTTTATACAGTCTTGAAACAACTATAACATTCAAATATCCAGAAATTTTTTAGTAACATTAAATAATAGTTGATAACTTGGAAATACTGAAACATCTCGAAGTAGCTTCTGAATGAAAGATAGATGAAAATTTGTTCAGTATATTTCTTTTTTTAAATATATTTTTTATTTTTATTTTTTAAAAAAGGTATTTAGATTACATAAATGTTACATATAAATATAGGGGATTCCCATATGCCCTGCTTCCTACACCTTCCACATTTTCCCACATTAACAACATCTTTCATTAGTGTGGTACATTCGTTATAATTGATGAAAACATTTTAGAGCATTGCCACTAAGCATGGATTATAGTTTACATTGTAGTTTACACTCTCTCCCACTCAATTCTGTAGGTTATGACAGTATATATTATGACCTGTATCTGTCATTGTAATGTCATTCAGGATGATGCCCAAGTCCCCAAAATGCCCCCATATTTCACCTATATTTCCCTCTTCCTGCCCTCAGAACCTCTAGTGGCCACTGCCTCCCCATGAATGATATAGTTTCTTCCATTGTCTACTATAGACAATAAGTCTATAGTAGAATACCAGTAAGTCTACTTTAGTCCATAGTTCACGTTTATTTCTACAGAAGTTTTCACACAGAATTATATATTTTTAAAAATAAGTAATCCATGTAAAATATACACAAAACCCTTAACTGCCTAGATTGTTCAATAAACAGAAATTCACATTGCTTGATTGTAGGATTAATAAGCTTATAATTTAGTGAACCCTGTTTTTAAAAAGTTCTAGTCTATAGACAATGACATGTCCAAATAGTTTGGTCCTATTTATTTTTGTTTAATTCTTCTGAATATTATCTTAAAAGAATCTGACTTGATTTTTGCTAAAATAAATCACAAATTAGTATAGCCCTCTATCTCTAGTTTATGAGTTCTTTGTGAGTTTCAGGTCAGTGTAAGCTAGCACACACACCTTTCCAAGAATTTTCCATTTGTGATTTCACAGTACCAACTTTAACACTTTCCACAAAATATCCTGCCTGTGCCTAGGCTTTTGGTGGAATGTGAAATTAATAATGACATGTGTTCCTTAACATAACTTGCCAAAATGTAATAATTGTCTTGGAATATTCAAGCAGATCCCAACATATACATCTTCAAACTTGATTGGTTTAAAACATGACCCATCTTTTCATAGACCCTCAGCACTAAATCTCTGGATATTATATAACATAACCCGATGCAGTAGGGAGGAAACACCTTGAAACTATGTTCCTGGTATGAAATATTGGGATAGAGGATAACCTGTGAAAAACTTCTCTGAATAGTTTAAATTCAAAAGATACTTCACCAAATTGCCAATATTGATGAAAACATCAGTATCTGTCTTCATGATATACTTGGCATTGGGGTAAAACTCAGTTACCCACCTGAATGGCATAATTGTTTTCATTGTCAGGTTGTTACACTTGTCTAAAAAATCTTGATGTAATATGTTGCCATTAAGGATGTATTCATCCTCTAAGGACAATGCTAACATTTTGTCTTCCTTTTCAGCCTGTTGGCCTAATAAAAAAAATGGAAGAACCTCATATCCCCACCAAGACTTTTTCTTCACCCCCAAGTTACTTTATTGGCCTGTCTGGCTTTCACATCTGAGGGGTGTGAAGTCACCAGAATGACAAGGAATGGGTTTTGATGTGAGCAGTTTGAATGCTCCCGGAGTATGAAGCGAGAGTCCTGTCTGTAAACTGGCTCATACTCACAGAAGTATGTTCAGTTTACACTTTCTCTCACATTTGTGGTGGGGTAGACTGAGGTTCCACATCATGGGGAAACTCAAGAGTGACAGCAAGGGAGCAGATGTGGCTCAGTGGTTGAGCGCTGGCTTCCCACTCACGAGGTCCTGGGTTCAATCTCCGGCCCTGGTAGACAGCAGCAGGTGGCTTCATTTGAGGAATCTCAGTGAATACTACTTTTGGGAGTGGGCAAGAGAGCCAGGGCCATCCACAGCGGCTCGGGAGCACGTGAGCCTCAAGTTCTTCTTCTTGGTTTATTTCTTCTGAGTGAAACACCTTCAATTTCAGCAACTAAACATCCAGCATAAGAATTGGTCAAAATAATGTTTAAATAGAAATTTCTACTTAAAGATGGAAACTCTCAAGTTGGGTTAAAATTCTACTATATGCTGCTTATAATAAACACACTAGTAGAATTTCAGATGAGATTGAAACATTAGCTGACATTTTTTGTTGTTTTCTGTATTCCATGCAATAAAGATTTTTGTCACAAGCGTAAGTTCTTTTGAAGGTCAAGTGAATTCTATGTAGGAAGACCTCCTAAGAACTAGTTAATACTGAAAGGCTATGATTATTTGATGTTCATTCTGAATACAAAATTTAGGCAAAGTGAGGTCTTGTCATTAGGTCTTAATCTTGTCCTGATATATTTTAATGGTTTCCTTAGCAGACCATTACTTCCTTTCCTATTTGCCCTTCCATTCCGCAGGATTTACGTCTAAGCAATATGGCAATTTAAAGGACTTTGATGAGAAAAGCCAAGGACATGGCATTTAGGCTAGTGTGTTTTCTTCTCCTCTCCCCATCCCCCCGCCCCGCCCTTTATTAAGCAAGTATCTACAGCACTTATTTTAGAGACTTTGGCATAGAATGCTGAGTGATTGTGCTAGTTGATGCTGATAAGCCCCATTCTAATATCCACATTGTGATACAGGCAGAAATTTCATTTTTATGTGACCATTAAAAAGGCTGCTTTTTTTTGACAGGTATCGTACAGAAGGTAGCAGTAAAAATACAAGAGCTAGGTCCTTACTGTCATCTGAAAGGTCAGGAGAATTATAATGTAACGACAGACTCTTCCCATCATTGTACAAGGAAGACAGATTCTCACATGCTCCTTTTACGTGACCCAAACAAGAAAACATTAGACACCGAGTCCTAGGGCATGTCCATTCCCATAACAGAAACAGTCCTCAACTTAGAAAAACTGTTTTTCTAAAAACTAAGTTGAATGTAGATAACATTTCCCTAGAAAATCAGTGTTACAAATCAGCGTTTGGCAAACTTATTCCATAAGGGGCCAGACAGTAAGAATTTTAGGCTTTGCAGACCTTACGGCCTCTGTGGTAGCAGGAGAGTAGCCCTAGGCACTATGTAAACAAATGGGTGTGGCTGTGAGCCAATAAAACTTCATAAAAACAGGCAGTGAACAGGATTTAGTTTGTTGACCCTTGTCATAAATGATGATTCATTTCCGAGACCAGTCCACAGAAACTTATCTTGTAAGTTGCTGATAAATTGTACATTTGTAGCAATATTACTTTCCTTAAACAAATAATGATTAATTTTAAATCAGATAATGCCATTACATGTTTAAAAGCAACAACAAACTCCTACTCTCCATCTTCCAGACCCTATAAGCCACTACTTTCTCTGTTTCCTGTTTCTTCTGGATATTGCCTTCAAATCTCTATTTAATAGGCTCTTGTTTCCTCATTTATTAGTTTTTGATCTCTTTTGACTTTCTGCTAAGATAGATGAAAATTTAGTTCACACATCTCCATCCCTCTAGATATAATTATATTGCTGGGTTTTGTCCCTCTACTCTTCATTGAGCTAAATATTTGTAGCAAAATTCACTTTTAAGTTTTCAGTGTGATGATTTTTCACCAATAGTATCTATTAGAGTCTCTGCTTTGTAAAATTAGAATTTTAGCACCCCTACACTCCCCATCTCTTTTTACTTTTGTATGACAAGGCTCATAAAATTTAATTCTATACTATAACTAGACTTAAGTCTTTAGTATTTTATCGAAAAGTTGATCCTAAAAGTTAAAAATCAATAAAATATGAATGTGTGACTTCCTGCTTGTAGGAGAGCCATTGCTCACCATAGTTCAATTTTCTTGTTTTTATAATTTTCTATTTTCATGGACTTTCTAAATGCCATTCTTTTTTCCTTGCCCTTTTGGTCCATTAATCACAATTTCAGTTTTTGACACTCTGTTCCTTAGCAGGATTCTCTTCAGTGCCCCTTTTTCCTACGTTCCTCTCAGGGAACCTCCCCCTCCCCCCATGTCTCTGCTCTCTAGGTCGCTGTCAGCTGCATGCTGGGAATTTCCTGCTTGGGATCCATTAATTCCCCAAATCCATTCTGCTTCATTATAGGACCACTCCCTCATTTTCGTTATGTATATCTTCATTTTATTTTCTTGTGAAAGAGTGTAAAAGAGTTACCTTTTCTGAGTGTTTGAATGCTTGAAATGTTTTATTCTGTCTTTATCTTGTATTGATAAATAGGATGAATATAGAATGTTTTGGTGAAAATTTTTTTCCTCTAGCTCCATTGTTAGGGGTTTGAAGGGTAGGTGGTAAGAATGGGGTGGAGGAGAAGTTCTCATTAGGAGCTTCATTTGTCTTTGTTTTTCTAGTATTGCTCTTGAAAAGTCTGATGCCATACTGATTCCTGTTTCTTTATAGAGGATCTTTTTTCTCTCTTTTTCTATGAAAGCATATTTTATGATGACTTCAAATTCTAAAATTAAGTAGTGATTTTATGAGAAATGTGGGCTGTTCTCATGTGATTCACCCTTCTATTTAAGTTTTAATTTTTAAAATGTTTAATTACCATGATTTTTCCTTTCTTATTCATTGTCCTTTACCATGACAGTTCTTTCTGGTTTGATGGACATAATATTTTCTTGACTCTCTTTGGAGTTTTTTTTTAACCTGTCTCTTTTGTGTTTCATTCAGGAATGTTTTTTCCCCTCGTTTTCTTGCTTATTCTCTTTCTTGTTGGAAGTTTTCTTCATATATCTGGTGATTCAGGATAGTCCATTCATATTTAAGAGTGAGGCCAATACCCAATCCCTTTGTGACTCTATATGTAGGTTGCATTTTATGACTCAGTGGGGTAAGGTCTGAATGTGGGGATTTTTTTTCTCTAAGACCTTTCAATCTCTTTTAAAAAGATTGCTCTCTTTCGGACATGGGTCATTCTGGGATGGTGCAAGGGAGGAGAGAGAGGGAGAGAAAAAGAAAATGTCAGTTGATAGGGTGGAGGAGGGCACATGGTAAGGGTACTGGTTGATTGCTCCACATACAGCTTTCAAGTACTTTCTCTTTCTCACCCCATATCTCACTCTCCTCCTCTGTCCAACCAGGATTCTCAAGTGTTGCCAAGTTTGACCACATCTTTGGGTATACTGTCTACTGGATTTCCACATTGCAGACTACTTTGTTCTGTGTCATTAAGTATCACCCTTCCATCTCCTCTCTGACTTCTAGAGACTTGTTTGAATCTCTTACCTCCTTAAGGCTCCTTGCATATTTTGTTGTCATTTAAAAATTGTTGTGGGTTTATTCCATTTAAAAAAATTCCTTAACTCTAATTATAGTGAGGTCGATTGAAGGAGAGGAGATCACCATATGTGATCGAGTGGAAGTCACAATATTGTTTTCTACACCTGCATTTTGAATAGATATTAGACTTTTTAAAAAAAATTCTGCTGTCATTTTATAGCTGTGTATGTATTAGCCTGCCAACTTAACTTCACCTGTGTGAGAGTTAATTGAAACTCAGGATGCTAGGACCATATTTCTATCCTACATTATAATATCATTTTTATTTCCCTCTTTCAACTCCCTGCTTGTATCTTGTGTGATGTTTGGCAGACACTGAGGGGTCTGGAGCTGGTATCTTCTTATTCATTAGGCAGACAATGGCAGTCAGGTGCTTCTGAGGTGATTTGTACTCCTTCCTCAGGATCAGTGCCTGCAAGCAACCCAAGCGAAAGAATCAGCTTATTCATTGCATTGATGGATAAATTGTATGTCGACAGGTTGGAGTATCCCACACATGATGTGTATTGCCTTTCAGTCCTGAAAAATCAAAACATCCCAAATTAACCCTTTGTGAGTTACAGAAAATTGGAACGAGGACAATCATGTTTCTTATGTGCCTTTCCTTTGCTAAGGTCTGCAGGTTCTTAATCACAGAACAAGGCATTGTTGAACACAGAGGCGAACTCACTTCCCCTCTGCTGCTTTCAGTGCAGCCCCTGATGTAGACGGAGGGCTGTGCTCCTGCAGGTGAGGGAGGGAGATCGGGTGTTTGGCATTTCAGTGCCCAGCCCCTTAGGAAGACTTATGTCTTATCCATGTCCTAAGCTTCTCCGTGAAAGGGAAGTTTAAAGTAAATCAAGCTGTTCATCCACAGATTTTCTCACTCTGATTTCCCTCCTGGAAAAACAAAGCAAAATGAATAGTTTCCATGGTTTTTGTCAGTTTTCAGGACATCTTTATCATTCCTGTGTCTCTTTAGACTCTACTCACGTATATATATATATTTTTAAATAACAAAGATGTGTTTTTTCATTTGTTTTTTTGAACAAGGTATATTCAGATGCTAAGTTTTGAGGCTCCCAGGTTTAAAAAGTTAGTAAACAGCTGTAGACTGCAGCTTTTTTAAACCCAGGGCAAATTGTTAGGCCTTCCTACTCCCTCAGAAATGGTTAGACCCATGGTTCCCATGAGGCTTCCCAGTCAAAGCCCTGGTGGTGGCATTTCCTGTCTACTGTGAGGCTCCATCCAATTGCTCTTGAACCCATTGCTCCAGGTATGAGTGTGATTTCTCCACATCCATATCCTTTATTTGGAAAAGTGGCCATGAGGGGGCTATCCATCACTTGCTTCTAAGTGTTTCTGGATTTTCTAGGAGGTCTGTTCAGACCCACCTTGAGAAATCTGGAGCATATTTGCGTCTGTGAGAGAGCATCCTACATGGTGACGCATGGCCAGAATGGGATGGTCTTTCCAGTCAGGAGACTTTTTTCAGGATGGGAGAGTCTCTTTGAGCACACGTATTATTAAATGGAAATGTGGTGGGAATTAGGGAAATGGCTCAAAGGGAGCTAGAGACAGTCAACCAAAATATGTATAATTCTGTTGACCACAAGCTTCCCCTGTCCTAGAAGCCAGCACTCAAATTTGACCTCCATAAAGAGATGACAGTGACCCCTCTTGGAGACGACTTGTTCTGACAGCATTAGCCTCACTCAGCAGGTCCCACCATGATGGTATGCAGTGAATCCTCGTGCGGACTTGAAAGAGAAGAGGAACCGGTCAGACTGGTACAAAGGGATTGCTGCTAATGAAAATCCAAACACGTCTCTGGAAACCTTACTTTTGCTGTGGACTTGTTCATTTGTCTCATTTGTCAATTGTTCTGTCCACCACAGGCTGGTACTGTGTGAGAATGTGGGTAGCTTAGATATAGGTCACAACCATCACCCTTCGGGACACTTGTAAGCTAGTACTATAGATAAAGAAGCTTATAGAAATAACTAATACAGTGCAAAATGGGACAGATGTAAATTGGGCCAGTAGACTCTGTGTTACTACCCCTTTCTCACGTTTATATAAAGAAACATAAACTGATGTTTAAAATAAGATTTGGCAACATCCAAAATTTGAGTTTTAAAAATATTTAATAGAGACTTCTAGCTTGGGACAATGCAGGGACAAGCAGAGTTAAAATATATATTATTGCTTTATTAATTTTTAAGTATCACTTAGTATCTAAGCATATGTGTGTACATACAGACAAATTATTGGGAAAGCACAGTGTAATCAGCAAGGCAGGGACCATTTCTCTGATTCCCTGGACCTTCTCAAAATCTTTTCTAATTTCTCCTTCCTATTCTCATGTAGAGTACTTAGTCTAAAAGTCATTCTTCAAACAGCTAAAAACAAGACAGACTAGCAACAACAGAACAATTACTAGTAAAAGCTCAAAATGCAGCCAAATCAAAATGAAGAGTGCATTTTGCAAATCAAGAGTCTGGAGTGTCATTTCTAATATCTGCCTTTGAGTTCTTCTTTAGCATTTGCCTAGAAAAGGTGAGTATGAATCTCTTCCCACTCCAAGTTCAGTCACAGCATTTGATAGCTTGAAGTCAGCCATGGTGGGAGACTTGATGCCATGGAAATTGGAAAGCACTAAAAATCAGGACTTTACCTGCGCAACACTGGATGCCTCCTTATTACTCAGCAGTTCATGGCTTGAGACTAGGCTCAAATGGCCATAGGACCCTTTATCAAAAACTTTTTCCTCCCTGGCTTCCCATTGGTCTTGTGTTAGGTGCAGGTGGGCTTAGGCAAACCCAACACCAGTCCTCCCTCCACTAGGGCTGGGTGGGGAAAGGTCAAGAACAGTTCTGTAAGTGGAGCATGTGTTTGCATGGTGACCAGCGACCAGCAAAAGGCGCTAGCTTGTCTTCTATTCATTCCCTCTTTCGTGTCAGCATGCAGTACCCTCATCATCACCAGGTGGCAGCTATAATCAGGTAAATTCTTTTTTAAAATTTTTACTTTTTAATTTTTGGACTCCTGTTTACCCACCCAATTTTCTGAATTTTCTAGACAGAAACAAATCAACAATCATATTCAACAAATCTTTTGAGTGCCTGTTGTGTACAAGATACTTCAGAGTATACAAAGAGAACATTGAGGCTTTCAATCAAATAGTGAAATTCAGGCAAAGTATCTAACATTCAAGCGTAATTCTAAGAATGAAACTTAACTGGAATTTAATTAATTAAAATTAATTTAAATCTGTTGATAAGCAGATGTGAGTCCTGGCATCCTACCCTTCAATTAAATTCGTTTCCCTTTTAATTCAGTAAAAAAATTATAAGTGATAGATTGTGGAACACTGCTCTAGGCACATTCCTGGATGCAAGATAAGACATGGGCCCTGCCTTCTAAGAACCTGATATTTAAAAAAACTACAAGTCTAAACAGTCAAGTACTTGAATAAAAATAGCTTTCTTGTGATGAGTGCTGTGGGACTATGTGGGAGATGGAGATTAATTTTGAAAAGGACATTTAGGAAGGAAATGCTGTTTGGTTTTGATCTTGAAGAATACATAAGGTTTTAGCTGGTGGACATGCGTGTTTCCAGGATGAAGGCCCAGCTTGAGCACACTTCGAGGTGAGTTAGAGGGTGTGTGTTGGGCAGGTCCTGAGAAAAAGAATGTTGAAGAGAGAAGCCAGAATTTTATTGAGAAGACCTCATAGTGCCAGGCAAAGGACCTTGAACTTGATGGTGATGATCTTGGAGGGTATCCAGTACTTATTATTTTCTTTTAAAAAATCAGATTGGTTCTTAGAAAGATTATTCTGATGACAGTGTTAGGGACTGAAGAAGGAAGGCAAATCATAAGAATAATACAAAAGTTCAGGAGATGGGTAAATGTCACACTATTAGACTTGGCAACGCAAGTAGAAAAGGTGCACAAAAGATATTTAAAAGGGAAGCGGATGTGGCTCAATCAATAGGGCTCCCGTTTACCATATGGGAGGCCCCGGGTTCGCTTCCCGGGGCCTCCTTGTGAGGGCAGGCTGGCCCGCGCGGCACGGTGGGCTGATGCAGCAAGACCTCACAGCAAGGGGGAGATAAG